>JAOTNS010002988.1:492500-518747 GCA_028476615.1 Culter alburnus
TTGGCTTTTGCTACAAATATACCCGTGTGACTTATGACTGGTTTTGTGGTCCAGGATCGTGTGTGTGTGTGTGTGTGTGTATGTATGTGTGACCCTGGACCACAAAACAAGTCATAAGTTGCAATAGTCATAATATATTAAAAAAAACTGATATTTTTATGTTTTAGTTTATTCAAATGTATTTTTAATTATATTTTTAAATATTGTTTTTAATTTACATATACACACATACAGTATACATGTATAAAGAGAGAATAAATTAAAAAATATTAATTATTAATTAATTAATTAATTATTAATAATAAAGAAATTAATAGAATGATTTCTGAAGCATCATGTGATACTGAAGATTGGAGTAATGATTCTAAAAATTCAGCTTTGCCTTCACAGGAATAAATTGCTGTACTGTATTTAATATATGCATAAAATATATAAAAACAGTTATTTAAAATTGTAATAATATTTCACAGTATTCACAGTATTTCTGCCAAAAACATAAAAAGTCTTGCAAACCATATACTGCCACTTTGTGCACACTTAAACTTTGCATCCATAGCTTTTTAACATATCATACTCAATGAAGACTGTCATCTGAGAGAAATTATAGGGCATTTAGAAGAGAGACAAGCCATTTTATAGCTTTCTTCTTATGATTGGATCTCCTGTGACAGTTCTTGCCATCTGAAATCCATATTCCTAGCAGCAAGGAAACAGACGCAGGGCAGCAAGAGAGCAAGATAAGGAGAGATGAAGAGAGAGAAATGGAAGGAGAAAAAGACAAAGCCACATCTGGCGTCTATTGCATTGCCGCATATGTGCTCCGTCATGGATACTTCGTATAGGTCTCCATGGTTACCACAACTCTCTGGCCAATCAGAGGAGAGGCCTGACTGTGCCACAGGGAGGGGTGTCAAGGGTACGGTGTCATCTTCTGGAAGAATTTGCATGCCTTTAATTACACCCAGTCCACAACTTCACCGCAAAATGTTCACTTTCAGGAAACTTTAACCAAGAAAACCTTTTATAACCCTCCACTGCTGTAATACAGTCATTAAGCGCTGTGACAGACAACCACACCAACATCTGCCTGTTCATCTTGTTGAAAACTCTATTACTGTACATGTTATTATGAAAACCTGTTATCATCTTAGCTCGCAGTGGGATACGGTGTTTGTCATTACACGCAACACACTTGTTTTTTCCTTTTTATAAACGAGACAGTCACTGATAGTATCATATTATGAATTTATGATGTCCTAGGAAGGGGTCTGCTCACACTCCTGTAATACCTGTAGTCATGAGCCCTGCAAAAATAACTTGGACCAAAATGACTCTGGGTCGACAGCTGCAGTGCTGCATGTTGGATTGCCTCTATGTTTCCCACCTGCCTTGAACTAATTTCAAATACCTTTACTCTTTCAGGAAGGACATACAATGATCTGAACCAGTATCCTGTTTTCCCATGGGTCCTTACAAACTATGAGTCAGAAGAACTGGACCTGACAATTCCTGGCAACTTCAGGGATCTTTCAAAGGTACAAAATGCACTCAATCAATCAATCAATCAATCAATCAATCAATCTATCTATCTATCTATCTATCTATCTATCTGGGCTGCACGATATATCGCATGAGATTGTCACGCGCATTTCGTCAGTAAAGCCGGTTCCCTGATTACCGCTAAATCGCCATCACCTGCTTTCAAATGGAGCGGCATTTAATAGACAGAGCCGTAGATCACTTACAAGCCACGCAATATCGCGTTCATATCGCAGATGAATCGCCTTCGATAATGAACGCGATATTGCGTGGCTTGTAAGTGATCTACGGCTCTGTCTATTAAATGCCGCTCCATTTGAAAGCAGGTGATGGCGATTTAGCGGTAATCAGGGAACCGGCTTTACTGACGAAATGCGCGTGACAATCTCATGCGATATATCGTGCAGCCCTACTATCTATCTATCTATCTATCTATCTATCTGTCTCTGTCTGTCTGTCTGTTTGTCTCTATCTATCTATCTATCTATCTATCTATCATCTATCTATCATCTATCTGTCTGTCTGTCTATTTTTCTATCTGTCTGTTTGTCTGTATCTATCTATCTATCTGTCTATCTATCTATCTATATCTATCTGTCTATCTATCTGTCTGTCTGTCTGTCTGTTTGTCTCTATCTATCTATCTATCTATCTATCTATCTGTCTGTTGTCTGTATCTATCTATCTATCTATCTGTCTGTGTCTGTATCTATCTATCTATCTATCTATCTATCTATCTGTCTGTCTGTCTGTCTGTCTGTCTGTTTGTATCTATCTATCTATCTATCTATCTATCTATCTATCTATCTGTCTGTCTGTCTGTCTGTTTGTATCTATCTATCTATCTATCTATCTATCTATCTGTCATCTATCTATCTATCTTCTATCTGTCTGTCTGTTTGTATCTACTATCTATCTATCTATCTATCTATCTCTCTGTCTGTCTGTCTGTTTGTCTCTATCTATATCTATCTATCTCTATCTATCTATCTATCTATCTGTCTGTCTGTCTGTCTGTCTGTCTGTTTGTATCTATCTATCTATCTATCTATCTATCTATCTATCTATCTATCTGTCTGTCTGTCTGTTTGTCTCTATCTATCTATCTATCTATCTATCTCTCTATCTCTTCTATCTATCTATCTATCTATCTGTCTGTATGTCTGTTTGTCTGTATATATATATAATAATATAAAAACAAATCAGTCTTCAACTTCAATCCGAATTCAACCTCAAACAGCCATCCTCATCAACATATACATTTAGGATGGTCACTGTTTTCTTTCAGGTATTTTCTCTCAATATGTTTAATCTTGTTTTAGATATAGAGGAGTTCATATTTTAAGTACACTCACAGATTTCATGATTTCATGTTTGTATGCTTTAAAGGCAATTTATCTGCTTTTCTGCCTCCATTTCTCCTCTCCAGCTACTATATACCTTCATCAGGTTGTCACATTCTCTCTTTCTCATGCACTCATTTGCTTACGTTTACATCTCACAAGCTCACTGACCTGAAAACAACCACATTCCTGTCTGAGCGTATCTCTCTCTCTATAGCTATCTCTCTTCCTTATCCACTCTTATCCTCGTTTCCAAATTATTTCTAAAACTGCAGGCTAGAAGACAATTCCTCTATATTGTTCTGGCTTTTCTTGACAACCGTTTTGTGGAGACTGTCTAAGTGGATGGTTCATGGCCGGAATAAGATTGTGGACCAGATCTAATGCCATTGGCTGTGTAAGACTAGGATTAACCTTAGATATAATTCTTACCCTTTCCGCATTCAGCATCAGCTATATCTGTTTAAAACGTCTCCTCCAACAGCGCTGCAATCCCTGAACATGTCAATGTGGCACCAGGTGGGCAGAGGAAGCCCCGTGGCCTGAGAAAGACAGTGATGTATTGTAATGTATGCTTGTGACATCCACCCTGTGCTGTTTACCAGCTTGAGCTGCCTTCATTAGCAGGAGTTCACAGGCCTGCGGCCGTCCTGACGCATGTCCTTGGCCAACCTGGGGCTCTAACCTCTGAAGGTTCAGTGCTGCTGAAACAAAAACAGGGCTTTAACCTCCCTCCCGAGTCCCTTGCTGTGAAGACCCCTGCCTTTGTTCAATGATGTATGGAGGGGTGTGCAGCCTTGGGGGCGAATGTGCGTAGGAGGGGAGTGTGTGTTATTGTAGATAATGAGGTAGGCGGCTTTTTTGGCTTTGTGGTGAATATGCTTTGTTCAGTTCATGTTCCCCCCCAATGTTACCGAAATGTGTGTTCATCCATGCAGAAGGCTTGGGGAAAATTCAGAAATAAAGAATTGGGTCACTTTGAATTCATGAGTGTGAATTTGAATTGGCCACAGGAAGTTGAGTTGGAATTTGAACTGGAATGACTATCTATCTATCTATCTATCTATCTATCTATCTATCTATCTATCTATCCATCCATCCATCCATCCATCCATCCATCCATCCATCCATCCATCCATCCATCCATCCATCCATCCATCCATCCATCCATCCATCAATCTTTTTGGGGATTTAATTTGAATTTAAACAGAATTCCCAATTCAATTTTGCACGGCACCCAATCCAGTTATGTACAGTTACTGACTACTTGTATATGCATAAATATAATAAACCCAAAAAGCAAATATTGCCATCTTGCATTGCAAACACTTCTGTGAAAACATGTGTTGGGCTGCCGGTTCTTCTGAACACACCCTTAAATTCTTACCTGCCATTCTCACACAACTCCCAGAGCCCCAGACACGCAATCCATGCACCGCCGTTCCATGAGCCATAGTCACATGACCTACCCAGCAGGAAACAGCTGCCAGTCATACTGGTGAGAATGCCCTGCAGCGCTGTGGTGATGGGCAGCATTGTGGAGAACTGCCGAAATATCCCCGCTTGATATGTTCCATAATTCCCCTCTCAACCCCACCTACAATACACACCTGAAGTTATTCCACCAATAGTGTGTGCATTCAACTATACAGCGAATAACGAAAAACAGGTCTCTGGGCGCCCCGGGGCTAAGACTAGCACATTTTTGCATGGCAGTTACATTGACATGGCGGACAGATTTATTAGAATCTAATGATTATTTCCTTTTTGACAGACAGGTGGCTGATAGAAAGGGGAAGCCGTCTCGCTCGCAGCTATTAATTGGCGCGTGCTAATGCGAAGCCATCATACCCTAGACCCGCACCGAGCGCAACCACGCCAACTCTCTGCCGCGAAACCACGTTGTTCCACTTCTTTTGTCCAGCTTTGACAGGAAATTAGATGAAGTGTCTCCAACGGATCTTTTCGAGTTGGCTAGTGAGGTAGAGCGGAGAACTGACAGCAAACATAATTACCTGAGTTGTGCAAATCTCTTGTTATGAATGTCTGATTGTTCAAGCGAACATAATTCTAGTTGACTGGACTTGCGTTCACACAATTCTCTCGCCAAATATGAATCCCCATGTCATCTCAAATGTTCTCATGAGTTCCTCATAATTTTACATAAGTTTATAATATGTAAATATAGAAGTTCAGTTATACTTTGATTTGCCAATTCTCTTCTCTCTTTATTAAAGGATTAGTTCACTTTCAAATTAAAATTTCCTCATAATTTACTCACCCCCGTGTCATCCAAGATGTTCATGTCTTTCTTTCTTCAGTCGAAAAGAAATTAAGGTTTTTGATGAAAACATTCCAGGATTATTCTCCATATAGTGGACTTTAATGTTCTCCAAATGGTTGAAGGTCAAAATTACAGTTTCAGTGCAGCTTCAAAGCGTTTTACACGATCCCAGACGAGGAATAAGGATCATATCTAGAGAAACCATCACTCATTTTATTAAAAAAAAAAAAAAAAAATGCATTTTATACATTTTAACCATAAATGCTCATCTTGAACTAGCTCTCTTCTTCTTCTCTATTAGAATTCCGGCAGTGTAGACACTGCTAAGTGTATTACTGCCCTCCACAGGTCAAAGTTTAAAATAATTGTCATATTCAATATGCTGGTGCAAGTATATAACAATTAGTTCAAACTTTGACCTGTGGAGGGCAGTAATACACTTAGCAGTGTCTACACTGCCAGAATTCTAAGAAGAAGAGAGCTAGTTCAAGATGAGCATTTATGGAATGTTTTCATCAAAAACCTTAATTTCTTTTCAACTGAAGAAAGAAAGACATGAACATCTTGGATGACATGGAGGTGAGTAAATTATCAGGAAATTTTAATTTAAAAGTGAACTAATCCTTTAATGCATATCTTTTATTTATTTATTCAAATCTTTTATGTATTTTTTCTTTAAATATGTTTCTAATCACATTTTAGTCCTCTTTGGAGCATTGGAGAAGACTTTTTCCTTACAGTCAGCCACTTTCTGCCTTCCAGCTGTTTACCAGCTCACTGCAGAGAAGTGCATTATGGGTAATGCCGAGCAGGCTTGCTAAAGACCCTGCTGCATTTACTCTCAGAGATGCCATATCTGCTTTTTCTCCTCTCTGCCACCTTCCTCATCCACTTCCTTGGTGCTCGGCAAGTCTTTTTCAGAGCTGCATCTGCTTTGTTTTGACTTGCGGGAGCTTGATTGCATTAGACCGAAGCTGCACATTGTGCTCTCGCAGGCTGACGAGGCCAGTGAAAACAAGTGCTACTCTTCTTGACAGCGCAATGCCGGCACACATATCCTTAATGCAATTTTCTCTGATATATGAAATACAGAATGAGCCTCTCCAAGGGAGGTAGTGCAGATTGCACCAAAAGACGGCACTCTGGCGCGTTGCTATGGATAAATGTCTAGCTTATCTTTTGAACATGAGAGAGTAGCCCACTGAATGATAATTGTTCTTGAGGCTGTAGTTTGTATGCAGCAAAATGAGGTAACATGGTGAGAGGAAGACATGTTTTAAATGTTGTTTTGTGGTTAGTTGTCATTACGTTCCATGAGCTTCACAAAGCAGACCTGTCAGAAGCAGTTTTTTGCTATTTTATACCAGAAGACTTTTTGACAAAGTTCATTTTATCTGCTGCCCATACTGCTGTAGCTACATGATTAGAGCGTGGGTAAACTATAATGACAGTGTATTTATAAATTCATCTCATGCTACTTGTTTTAATTTCCGTAAGCACAGGCAAAGGATGCGTTCATGAAGAAAAATGACATACACATCCAGTGTGATTATTTTAAACTTACAGCATAAAGAAGTCTGCATTTAAATCCTTCCAGTTCATTAGTAGAATAGATCTTTACACCTTCTTTAAAAACTGTTTAAAATGTGACAGTCGTCATGTTTAGCTGAACCTGAAGTCAAATGCTTTTCTTTATAGATATAGAGAATTTAATAAATAAATGCACGCCTAAAGCTTTTTTTGTTGCCTCTTGAATCTTATCGCCTCTTATACAGCAAATAGCTTTTTAATTTGCAGCTAATTAGCTTATTGAACAAGTATTGTCCCTGCACAGGTGTCTCTGAGGATTCGGTTTAATTAGGTCACAAGGGATGTGCTCATATTCATATTCATTAAGTAAAATGTGTGATATAAATGTGGGTGACTTTTATTTTGTGCCCACAGATGTATGTGTCCTAATTATAATTAATGAATAAAAATTAACTTCTAAGCAATTTTTTTTGTTGTTGTTGTTATCACACAGCCATAGAGTTAATTAGTTGCACTTTCTTATATTCTACATTAAAAGAAAAAAAAAAAAAAAAATCTGTGGTAATAGATGGGTGACTGAATAATAAGGGTGTGTGTGTGTGTGTGTGTGTGTGTGTGTGTGTGTGTGTGTTTGTGTGTGTGAGAGAGGGAGAGAGATTTCAGGTTTCAGTGTAATATTACTATTAGTTTCACTTTAATATTTAAAATAAATAAATAAATATATGAAATATTTCGACTTCTGGTACCTTTTCCTATGGAGTTTTTTTTTTTTTTTTTTTTTTTTTTTTAGTCAAATCATGTGCTTTTAATATTTGGCTGCACTGACAAAAATTTTTTTGTCTTTGACAGTATTTTTATTTAACTTTAGCATTTTTGTGCGGTGGAATTCTTATCCGCTGCCCTGCTCTCACTATTAGCATCTGTTACGGGGTGTTTCCTCGGGCTAGTTTGGGGAACGGGAGTCTGGAAAACCTTAAATTTACACCAAGCCCTGTTTTCTATTTAAGACTAATTCCCCACAGGGTTTTGCATAAAACAATTACATGGTTCTTTGTTCACCCTGTTAAGTGCACTGAGCATGTCATTGAACTTTGAATAGGAAATAGTAAATTGCTATATGGCTAGTGTGGTTAACATCTATGCTAATCTATGATTTGTCTTTTTAAATGTACTTTTAATACAAAACAAATTGCGTGATATGAACCAAAAAAAAAAAATCTTAAAAACTCAGAATTAAAATTTCCTGATAATTTACTCACCTCCATGTCATCCAAGTTGTTCATGTCTTTCTTTCTTCAGTCGAAAAGAAATGAAGGTTTTTGAGGAAAACATTCCAGGATTTTTCTCCATATAGTGGACTTCAGTGGGGTTCACCGGGATGAAGGTCCAA
Organism: Culter alburnus; assembly: GCA_028476615.1. Classification (NCBI taxonomy): domain Eukaryota; kingdom Metazoa; phylum Chordata; class Actinopteri; order Cypriniformes; family Xenocyprididae; genus Culter; species Culter alburnus. Next base: position 500,587 of record JAOTNS010002988.1, read on the forward strand.
ATTGCAGTTTCAATGCAGCTTCAAAGGGCTCTACACGATCCCAAGACAAGGAATAAGGGTCTTGTCTAGTGAAACGAAATTTTTTATTTATTTTATTTTTTTAAATAAAAATGTATATACTTTTTAACCACAAATATTTGTCTTGCCTTCTCTGCGATGCGCTACGTGTTACGTTAGAAAGGTCACATGTGTCATAGGTGGAGTACTGCTGTAGGGCAAAAAAATCTCCTCCAACTTCAAAATTGCCCGATATCGTTGTTTTACCTTTTTTTTGTAAAGGCCGTTTGGCTTAATCTTTGCACATTCGCTTTGTAGACACTGGATCGGTACTTCCGCCTACGTAACATGTGACCTTTGTAACGTAATTACGTAATGCATGGCGGATCGCAGAGCTAGTGCAAGATGAGCATTTGTGGTTAAAAAGTATATAGATTTTTATTTTTTTAGAAAATGACTGCTCATTTTGCTAGACAAGACCCTTATTCCTCGTCTGAGATTGTGTAGACCGCTTTGAAGCTGCATTGATACTGCAATTTGGACCTTCAACCCAGTGATCCTCACTGAAGTCCACTATATGGAGAAAAATCCTGGAATGTTTCCCAACAACCTTCATTTCTTTTGATGAAGAAAGAAAGACACAAACATCTTGGATGACACGGGGGTGAGTAAATTATCCGGAAATTTTCATTCAGAAGTGAACTAATCCTTTAAAGGTGCCCTAGATTCAAAAATTGAATTTACCTTGGCATAGTTAAATAACAAGAGTTCAGTACATGGAAATGACATACAGTGAGTCTCACACACCATTGTTTCCTCCTTCTTATATAAATCTCATTTGTTTAAAAACCTCCGAAGAACAGGCGAATCTCAACATAACACCGACTGTTACGTAACAGTCGGGATCATTAATATGTACGCCCCCAATATTTGCATATGCCAGCTCATGTTCAAGGCATTACACAAGGGCAGCCAGTATTAACGTCTGGATCTGTGCACAGCTGAATCATCAGACTAGATAAGCAAGCAAGAACAATAGCAAAAATGGCAGATGGAGCAATAATAACTGACATGATCCATGATCATGATATTTTTAGTGATATTTGTAAACTGTCTTTCTAAATGTTTTGTTAGCATGTTGCTAATGTACTGTTAAATGTGGTTAAAGTTACCATCGTTTATTACTGTATTCATGGAGACAAGAGCCGTCGCTATTTTCATTTTTAAACACTTGCAGTCTGTATAATGCACAAACACAACTTCATTTTTTATAAATCTCTCCAACAGTGTAGCATTAGCCGTTAGCCACGGAGCACTATCAAACTCATTCAGAATCAATGTAAACATCAAAATAAACACTGTACTTACGCGATTAGACATGCTCCATGATGAACACTTTGTAAAGATCCATTTTGAGGGTTATATTAGCTGTTTGAACTTTTTTTATGTTGTTTAAGGCAAGCGCGAGCTCTTGGGCGTGGAGCACCAGATTTAAAGGGCCACACACCCTGAATCGGCTCATTTCTAATTATGCCCCAAAATAGGCAGTTGACAAAATGAATTAAAAAAAAACTATGGGGTATTTTGAGCTGAAACTTCACAGACACATTCAGGCTTAGACTTATATTCCATCTTTTAAAAAAAAAGTTCTAGGGCACCTTTAAGAATGTTTAGCTTAGCATAGCTTTCAGAGCATTAGTTCCTCCAGAAGTCATAGTGCGGTTTTAAACGACTATATCTACACAAAGCACGTTTAAAAACCTAAAAACAAAGATGGACAGTTTTGCTGCAATTTGACTCAGCCCTGCAAAACATTTGTGTTGCCTGTCTGTTCCACAGCTGCTGTGCTGAACTGGGCAAACACTCCTTGTCATGCCAAACACAATATTTCCCTGGTTAAGTGGGTCTTTTTGCTGCTATGAGATGGACTCATCTTGCAGCCAGCGCCAGTCCCTCTAAGAAGGTTTTTACAGTGTGCTAGACTTCCTGTGGCTGCTCACCCAATCACGGTCAGCCCAAGCCGTCACATGGCAGGTCATTATCAGCTCATAAATCTCAGCAGATCTCCATAAACTTCTCTTTCATTCGCCCCAACCGTGCTAACATCGGCGTGGATGGTCATTAAAAAGGAAGGGAATGAAAGGCAGCAGGGTTGAGGAACGGTTTTGAAGTGAGGCAAGAAAGGAAAAAGTTACTTTGCGAAAAACGTGATCCAAGTAGGCTCAGATCTTTCTGGGGGGAAAAAAGCAAATGACGAATTTGTTTGTGGTCATTATCCTCTGCATTAAACCGTGTAGTGTTGTTTCCTTTCTATTCTAAAATGCCAGATATATCTCAGCTCCTTGAGATATTTGTTATGACATTGGTCTGTTATTTATGCCATGCTTTGAGTCTAGACAAATTTCCCACACTGCTCCAAACAAGCCGACGCTCTCCCACGCTCACACTCGACTTTTTGAGATCTTAGGGAGTATTGATCTCCCTTTAGGGCCAGCGCTGTCGTCCTCGTCAATAACACATAGTATATTAATATTGACTGCCTAAGAACCTGTGTCTCCCGTTGATTGAAAAGCTATGGTGGTCAATTTGTTCCAAACTAAAAGTTTTAATGGAATGATGACTGTTTATTTTGTTAAAAATTAGTACACAATCCTCATTTGCAACAAGGCCTGATGAACTAATAAACTTGAAGTCGCCAGTGGCAAAATGAAATCATTTGGTCATAGTAATGCTTTTAATTTCAAAATGTTGTAATCTCTATTTTTCTAATGAGACTAGATGCTTACGAGTATGTATAGATATTTACATATTTATGTAAACAGATATTTATGTAAACTTTTTTGTCCAATTACCTTTTTGTTTAGACTGAATCCTTTTATATTTTGCCTGTGGAGTCTAATATTTTGTATTATATATATGTGTATATATATATATATATATATATATATATAAACTTTTTTGTCCAATTACCTTTTGTTTAGACTGAATCCTTTTATATTTGCCTGTGGAGTCTATATTTTGTATGTGTGTATATATGTGTGTATATATATATATATAATCTCCTGGTAATTATAGTTAACTAAAATCATAATTTTTACATTTTAGTTTCTTGAAATAAACATTAACTAAAATAAAATGTAAAAAAAAAAAAAAATAATATATATATTTTTTTTTTTATATATATATATATATATATATAATAATATTCAGCTGAGGCATTGTTTTTTGTTTTACCTTGATGTACTAAAAACTTAAAAAAAAAAAATAAATAAATAAATATATATATATATATATATATATAGACATATTTAAAAAAAATATATAAAAAAGGACAAAAACGCACAATAAAATTACTAAACCTTAAACTAAACTGAAATTAAAATGGAAAATATAATAACAAAAAGCTAATTCAAAATATTAATAAAAACTTTAATAGTACAACATATCATCATTTCTGACTCTACATGGCAGATTTAGCCCAAAACTTATTCTGAAAATCTTTTTTGACCACTGCAAAGTGCTGTTGGTGCTGATGTTTGATGTGTTTGCATGCAATGAGCAATACTAGCAAATGAAGATGTTTTCATCATGGGGGATCTATGCAGATGTTCTTTTACAGATGTTACCCTGAGAAACAATTACAGTCTGAATAGTGCTTATGATGTAGTTGGATACATCCACTGTCTAAGTTTGACTTTCAGCCATTACAGGATTTAGAGAAGAGAGACTGTTACAAATTGTTTATGTTGTATGATGACAGGTTTATCAACATCCGTATGTGTGTAAGAGAGAGTGAAAGGGAGGGAGAGAAAATTCCAGGGCCGAATAAATGCCAGTATGAGTGTTTACTCTAGACATTGTGCAGGATTTTCTAGAGTGGTTTAACAGCAGAAAGATGGTCAAGGCAGAGCAGTGTGGACATACAGGGTGTAAATCAGGTCAGACAGGGTTAAGCCAAGCTAGATTACTCTATGTCTTTAGCTGAGGCCTTTCAGCTTGCCTTACACACACATAGAAACAGACATGGGACAGCTAACTCCTATATAGATAGAATTTACAGGCAAACAAAACAACATCGCTCAAAAATAAAAATTCTGTCATCGTCTTCTCACTTTCACTTTAAAAATTAGGTTGTTTTTCACTAAAAATTTGGACTGTTCATGAGAGAAGTAACCATGTTCGATTTGTGAATGAATCATTCTTTTGAGCTACAACTTTTCAATGAATCAGTTCACAAAACCAGCCTGAATGATTCATTCCGAATGTCACTAGTTCGTTCAGCAAATCACTAGTACAGTTCTTCAGGATTTCTCCTTTTGTTCCACAGAAAAGCTAAACATACAGGTTTGGAAAACATAAGGGTGAGTAAATGACAAAAAAAATCTTTAAACCATATGAGCATATTAACATCAGTGCTGAGGAAAGTTACTTTTAAAAGTAATGCATTACAATATTGCACTACTCCATAAAAAAGTAACTAATTGCGTTTCTTTTTATGGAAAGTAATGAGTTACGTTACTTTTGCATTATTTTTGCATGACTTTTTCACCTGGGTGGGCTTTCTTGTTTGTTTGTTTTAATAACAACAACAAAATAGTTCTATTTTGGCAAATGTAAAGGCCCTTTCACACCAAAGGTGAAATAAATAAGCCTTAGGCAGAAGGGAATGCAAATTCACGCCTGTACAGTAGAGGGCGCAGCTCAAACAAACCTTTCAGCTGTGCCGCCATTCTGATTACAGAAGAATAGGATAGAGAAGAAAGTTCAATGGTCCTACTTCAAGAAAAAAAAAAAAAGGAACACAAATATGATGTTTATCTAAAGCCATTTTTGCTTATGTAGTATGGTAGAATTGGATCATCGAAGGTCAGCATCAAAGACATGGTTAATAAAGTGAGATTAAATACATAAAGTATATTTGTGTCATTTAACATATTTAATTATCCAGGTTTCATTAATTTTCTGAGTTTGCATTTCGCTGTTTTTATTCATTTGGTGAATACCGAATCTGTTTCTGTGCAAAATTAGTAATGTATGCTCACATAATAAGTAACTTGCATTACTTATTTTAAAAATAACGCAGATATTTTGTTGTAAATTTAAAAGTAATGTGTTACTTTACTAGTTACTTGACGAAAGTTATCTGATTACGTAACTTGTAATGCGTTACCCCAACACAGATTAAAGTTGGGGTAAGTAGTTTTTCAAAAACACTGTTTGGAAGCATTAGGGGGTGTATGTATGACGGTCGAGGAGACAGAACGAGCAAGAGGGAGATTTGAAAAAAGAAAAAACGCAGAAAGATAGATGAGACACAATAAAAAGAGCTCAAAAGAAGAAGGTTTATGACTGGGCAAATGCTAGGACCCGCGTTTATATTAGAAAAGCTTTCCAGCGCTGGAGAGAGCTGAGCGGGAAGGCCTGAAAACAGACGTGGAGGCTGCTTTGATTCTGCTCCACATGTGAGTAACACTGGGTTTGAGAGTCATTGATTGTCTGGAGCTGCTGTGCTGTTGGAGACTAACAACAAACTCTTGTTTGTATTTACTCTTGTGTACAGTATGTTCATTTTTTTGTGCTTCCTTGTCGTTCGTTCATCATCTGCACTTTATTTTTCGTGAAGGATTATTTTGTTGCGCGTCAGCTGTGATAAACCGACACCCACCCTCGCATTGTGTGTGTAACAGAGGCCAGATAGTGAGAGTTGTGCAGGTAAACCAATGCGCACTGACGACCGCTAGATAATGCGGTGTTTAGCGTCATTGCTAGTGCACTCACCACGCCTGCCAGCAGAGGACGGGCCGGGGTTTTGAGATTGGAGGGTGAGTTTTGGAGGCGGAGCAATGAAGAGAGGAGTGTGTTTGTTTGGGTTGATTACAAATATCAATGTCCAACAGCGTTTTTGAAAAGCTACTTACCCTACCTTTAACAAATGTTGCACACCATGCTGAAAGATTCAAGTTTACTGTATATTGTTTACTTATCTCTACTTTTTTAAATTTCTAAATCCAGTTTACCAGCATGCACAAACTGACCCAGAGCGAATCCTCAAGGTCCTCAAACTAAGAGTACATAGGATAATAATACTGCGTGACAGACAAACCTCAAGAAAAATCCACTAGTTTCTCCTCAAGGAGTTCTGCTCAGCCTCCTCCATCAAACATTCATGAAGATACTACACACACACACACACACACACAGTCGCACGCAAAGCTCTCAGCTCCACAGATGTAATGTGCAGCATAAGTCTTTTTTATGTGACAGTTGGTTATCGTTCGTGTATAGAAAGTGCATGGAATGAGAACAACGTGGCTTCTGTCAATGTAACAGTTTGTGCGGAATGGTTTGTTTTTCGCTTGTGCGTGCTCACTGAATGTAATTTAAATCAATCAAAAGATTTCGAAACATGAAAATGTCCTTAATATTGCTTATGTTTCTTACATAAGCGCACAGAACAAAAATAATTCAATGTTGACCTGTTAAATGCGTGTTAATATAGACAACCTTCCTGATTTTTTATTTTTTTATTTGTGTGTTTCCTCAGCCAATCGGAGCGCTGAACCCAAAGCGTGCTGTGTTCTACGCCGATCGCTATGAATCCTGGGATGAGGAAACTCCACCCTGCCACTACACAACTCACTATTCCACCGCAGCCTCCACCCTCCACTGGCTTGTCCGAATCGTAAGTCTCGTTGATTGGATGGATGCAAGGAATTTGATACCTTCAACATATGGGAAGTACCTAGTTTCTACTGGATAGTTAACCGAGCTGAGCTGCTTCAGGCTCATATTATGCACTCTGCAAATGTTATATCATGCAGATCAGTTTTTGAAAGCAGGAAGTACAAATACCTTCATGAATATTCCAGTGATTACAAAACAAACACCTATTTTTATTGGATTTGAAGCTTTGAATTATTTTAAATGTCTCATATTTATATGACCCCATGCTAAATCTACCCAGAAATATTATATTAGGCAATTTAATATTTTTTCAAAATGCATCAAGCAGTTTTGGCATTACTTTAGAAATGATGCTGTCAAGGGTCTGTGTATACATGAAACATTTCGATACGATAACCCCGAGCCCAGTTAGTGGATCAAATCACCGTCAGTCAAGCGCCGTTAGCGCGTCCTTTCACCGCCACCAAAGTGAATACCCCCTACATCTCCATCCCCCGCGCTTACTGTTCCGCTAACAGAGCCCGTTTTTAGTGTTGCCCCGTGCGTGGATTTTTGGAATCCGGCTGGTAAACCGGCCTATGTGCAAGAGCAGTCACTAAACCTCCCTGGTTCGTAATTGATTTTACAGGCACTGGGTCCGTCCGACAGCTTTAGCTCTTCAGACCGCTGCGTGCGCGCTGGGTTTTTTGAACCCTGTCCTCCATTGTTCCTCCTAACGTCTCGTTGCCCTGAGTCGCAATCGCTGATGGCGCCGACCTATGGATCCTGGTCCCAAAATAAGCGAAAACCAGCCTTTCGCCAGCAAAGGCAAATCAACCGGGTTGTTTCTGTAGGTTCGACCGCGTGAGATGGTCGATTGGCGTTTATTGGTATCTCGATGCTGTCGTTTTTCCCCCTTTGTTCCCTTCATCCTTATCGTCTACCTGCTAAACCATTGTGTTTTTGTACATCATGCCAGCTTTCTTTTCCTGCAAGTATTTAGCCTATAGCGTGCATTATCAATTGATGAAATGAAAATATGTGCTGCGTGTTCAGAGTGAAGTTCTTTTACATGTAAGCAGCTCAAGATTCAGTGTTTTCAGTGTCTTTTCAGTAAATTCTGCTCCATGCGAGCTCTCTGCATCCATATGGATCACGTATAACCTGAATTTAGGAACGCCATATGCACCAACCATCTTCCCCCCCAAAAAACGGCTGTTGTCAACAAAAGAGAAGCTTTAAGAGATTAGTAGTAATCATAAATAATATAATAGTAATAATGATGATATTAGGGCCAAGCACACAAAGGTGCGTAGGCCCTATTGTATCCGTTGGCATTCTTTTTATTATTATTCTGCTTCTTCGTCTTCCGCTCTTGAAGTCTATGGCAGCCCATAGAACCGCTTGCGGGAAAGTTGTGAAATTTGGCACACAGTTAGAGGACAGTCTGACCTTTGTCCATAGCAAATTTGGAGTCTCTAACTCAATCTCTAGCGCCACCAGCTGTCCAAAGGTGCACTTATGTTTATGTTAATAACTTTTGAACTGTGAGGGTTAGAAATGAAATTCTTTTTTTCTCTGATTCCTTGGGTCAAGCCGAATCGAAAATTTTCTGTCATGAATTTTTTCCGCCATTTTGAATTTTGAAACACCTACTTTTTTGAACTCCTCCTAGGCCGTTACTCCGATGTTCACAAAAATTGAACCAGCATCTCAGACCATGCCGACAAAAAGTTATGGAATTCAAGTCGATTCCTCAAAGCGTTTTCGAAAAAACACGCGAACAATTACATAGCGCTTGCGAAATAGACGTAAGGCTGTATCTCCGCAATAGTTCAGACCAAACTTGGTACATGACATCACAAGCATGACCAGTGTTTCGGTGCAACCCCATCTACTGGTGTGGAGATATGAAAAATGGCTGTTTTTGCTTATAATTCTGATGGGTTTGACCAAAAATCAAAAATTTGGTCTGTTGGATTCGGGGCATCATGCCGAGTCGAATGATAACCAATTTCCATATCAGACATTTGGCCGTCGGCCATTTTGAATTTTGTTCTAAAACGCTGTATTTTAGGAACGCATTAGCGTATCGTTACAAAACTCGGTATGGGTCATCAGCACAATGCCTGAAGGAGCCTGAGAAGTTTCGGACCAGCGCCACCTTGTGGTCAAAAGTTATAACAAAATTTACAAAAGTTCTAATAACTTTGACTATTTAACTGATGTAATGAAACTGGTCTCAGTTGATTCCTTGGGTCATGCCGAGAACACAGATATTAAATTTGCCATAGTCGGCTGAACTTCCTGTCTGCCATATTGTTTTTTTTAAAAAACATACTTTTTCGAACTCCTCCTAGACCGTTGCTCCGATTTTCACCAAAATTGAACCGTATCATCTTCAGACCATGCCGACAAAAAGTTATGGATTTCAAGTCGATACGTCAAACCGTTTTCGTATACCGGAGCAAAGAATTTGAGGCATGATGCAAAAACAACTCTTGAAGCTATCGCTGTAATGCTTTGACATATTGACACCAAACTTTGCAAGTGTCATTGTCACCTCAGTCTGACCATACCACAACAATTTGGACACAGCGCCACCTATTGGTCGAAAGTGATGAACCAGTAAATCCTCATTTTTTGATCATTTTTCAGCTCTTTTGCCTAAATGATCTTAATAGGTCTTTAATTGCTCACTGTTGCAGTTAGTCTGATGCTCACGGCCATGTTGGCTGGCTTCTTGTGCTGTTTTTGTGCTTGGCCCCGTAATTGCTGCTTGCAGCTATATTTATTATTATCATTATTATTTTCAAGTCTGTTGTATTGATATAAAATCACAACATATTTGGCCAAATTGTGCAGCCATAAAGACGAGCACAACAAATCTGGACGTTTTTTTAATTCTAATCACAATTTTAATCTCATGCATTCACACTGAACAACTTTAAACCACAGACATTCGTTCTCCTTTCACACACACATTTATATTTGTACCTTACAGTAGACACACACATTAGTGGAATCTGGATCTAATGGATATGGAACACAAGTCTACTTGTTCTCTCTCCACTATTCAAGCATTCTGAACGTCTCTCACACACAAATACTCAAGGACTGGACACAATAATACCCTGTATTTCAATACAGGCCCGTGGCTGAATCTTTTATTATTATCCAAATCCAAGTGTCACCGTCTGACTGAATTCTTTCATCAGCCTGTGAAGGGCTGGACAGTTACTATTGATAGTATTTCCCTTCTAGCTGTCAGCTCAGTGGCATGTGGTAGAGAGCCAAGAGTGTGTGAGAGAGTATGTGTGAACTGTTTCATTATGGGTGGTTCACTCAGTATAACAGAGTGTATATGACTGAATATTATAGTTCAGGTTACTTTTTACCTCACTTTTTTTTCCATTAAGCTTGTTTGCGGACTGTTAAAGGGTTAGTTCACTCAAAAATTGTCATCACCCTCATGTCGTTCCACACCCGTAAGACTTACGTTCATCTTCGAAACACAAATTAAGCTATTTTAATGAAATCTGAGAGATTTCTGTCCCTCCATTGACAGTCTACACAACTGACATTTTGTCACTTCAAAAAGTTCATAAAGAGATCATAAAACTAACCCATATGAATTGAGCAGTTTAGTCCAATTTTTTTGAAGAGACTCAATTGCTTTATATGATGAACAGATTTAATTTAGGTTTTTAATCATATATAAACATTAATCAGCAAACTTAAACAGAAGCTCAACCGAACCTGCTTGACACATGAGAGCAAACCTCTTCCGGAAGCTCAAACATGCTGCGTAACACACGAGAATGAACCTCAGTGGTTCTTGCACACGTTAAGCAAACATGCTTGAATTTCCGTTTACCACAACTGATGTGTGAGTTGATAAATGTTTATATGTGAATAAAAACCTAAATTCAATCTGTTCTTATGATCTTATAAATCTTATAAAGCAATCGTGTCTCTTCGGAAAATTTGTACTAAACGCTCGATTCTTATGGATTAGTTTTACGATCTCTTTATGAACTTTTTGAAGTGTCAAAGTGTCAGTTGCATAGCTGTCAATGGAGGGACGGAATTCTCTCAGATTTCATTAAAAAGATCCTCATTAGTGTTTCAGTGATATATGAAAGTCTTACGGGTTTGGAACGACATGAAGGTGAGTAAATGATAACAAAAAATGTTTTTGGTGAACTAACCCTTTAAGACTTAAAGGTGCTAAAGAGGATGTTTTGTTTTATACATTTTTGCAATATTACTTGAAACTGTCTTTACTAACTGATAAAAGACTATTTATTAGGTGCACTGAAAGTAATAATATTAATATACATCATCTGTGCACGAGGTAGGGCCTTAAAAACATCAGCCAATCGTTTACGCGATGATCGCGTAAACGATTGGCCCTCTGGCTTGTCAATCACTGCCATGACGTTCCTTGTGAGAGACGAGCGCGGCTGCGCGCTCCAGTAACTTTCCACACTCCACAGGTGCCGCATGCAATGTTTTTGTCAGGAGACAGGAGTAACAACTGCAGATTATGAGTTACCTGCGGTGAGTCCGACATAATGAATCCAAAAAACACTACACAGCTAATGCCGGTGGTAAACACTCGTGTTCCAATACTCGTGCACGAGTTTTGGGAGGCGTTCCTTTGAAATGAGCTGTGAAGGATGGGGGTTGTTCTTACACATGCGCTCATTTCAAAAACTCACTAACATTCTTTGGATTCTCAGTCGACGAAAAGATCCTCTGTAGCACCTTTATGGCAAAAAAACAAAATAACGACTTTTCAAAAATAGTGATGGGCCGATTCGAGTTACTCGGATCTCCTAAACTGCTGAAATCACGTGACTTTGGCGCTCCGAGTCACTGATTCGATTCGTAAAGCTTCGAAGCAGTGTTTTGAAATCAGCCCATCACTATATTTTTGAAAAGTCATTATTTTGTTTTGTTTTTTTGCCATACAAAATGTATTCTCGTCACTTTATAATATTAAGGTAGAACCACTAAACTCACATGAATTGTTTTTAGTACTTTTATTGATCTTGAGAGAGAAAATGTCATTGCTTTGAATGCAGGCCTCACTGAGCCATCGGATTAATCAGAATATCTTAATTTGTGTTCCGATGATTAATATCTTGCGGGTGTGGAACAACACGAGGATGAGTAATAAATACATTATTTTCATTTTTGGGTGAACTAACCCTTTAATATTTTCATTAAGCACATTCTCCATAATGCAATGTTTATAAATTTGTCTGTAATTCTAGTTATTGATTCTCATTACTGTACTACAGTCTTTTTTAATGTATTATTTTTTAAATCAGCAATATTTAAAGGCAGTACAACAAATACTACCATGATATATTTACTATTTAAATAATACATATATTAATTACAATGTTAAATTAATACAATAGTTATTTATTCATTTATCTATTATTGTGTTAATGAAAACTGGGAGGCAAAAAATATTAATATATTGAAAATAATGCCACAGAGCAAAAAATGTAATGGTCCTAAAATATTTATTTTTATGATATATATGATATTTGATTTTAAGGTAAAATATGACTTAAAATATGAAAATATGACCCATTTATAATCAATTTGATGTGTCCAAGAATGTTTATAACAAGCAAAAATAAAATATTTAGAATTTATTAAATTAGTATACTGTTAGGTCATGGTGTAAAGAAGAAAAGCTTTTCTGCAGAGCAGTTTGTAATTTTTGAAAAAGGACAGCATGTATTTCACAAATCAGCTCAGTTTTGGTCAACATACAGGCTAAACAAAAGAACCCATCAGGATTTTGTTATTGTTTGAAGTCTGCTGCTCTACTGATTCTGTCAGCTCAACCATTATAGATCGGTCTTTTAAAGCAGCAGCAATTATATTGATTTTTTGAATGCATCTCTGTTTTTTTCTCTTCTTATAGCTGGAAGAATTGAGCAGCTCAATGTATCCTTCCACACTATGGTTTGTATGTGTTGTACGTTGCAAGAGTAATAAAATGCAATGTTAATTGACTTTTAATCTTAATCAACTCTGGTCAAGTAACATATTTTGTGAAAATGTTACATGGTGTTTTTCCAGCATTTGTGTTTGTCCAGAGAGGGTTTGTGTTAGACTGAATGCTCTCAGTGTTCTCAGCTAAGCACTTAGTTTTAGTTCCAACAAAAGCAGGGATTGTTTTCTCAAAACTCTCAAATCAGTTGTGTCCTAATGGAAGCCAAATGGATACAAGCATTTAAATGTGCAGAAGGAATACAGGAGTCAGCATTTTTATATGTAATAGGACCTCCAGAGTTTGTTCATTAGATGTACATTAGGACTGCATATCTCCTTAATGCAATTTAACCAGACAGAAACTCCATCTGGCAGAAAATCAAGACTTACCCAAGACCTCGAACACCTGAAGCAGGAAACCAAACCCAGCCGACCATCAAATCACTGTGCAGATCAAAGCCCAAGTTGCCATGGCTACAACTCAACTGCAGGTTAATGAGCGCCATCACCGTGATCCGTGGCTAACGCAATGCTAAGTGACTGCATCAGCATCAAGCACATTCTCCATGTGAATGAAATTCAACAGCAAAAAAGGGCACTTCTTGTTTTTCAAATATTTTTTGTCTTTAACAGTTTCAATATTTTTAGCCTGAAAGACATTTTTGTTAGTGTTTAAGTGTTTAAATTACATTTTTTGAGTAAAGGATGGGTTAAAGAAACAACAGACTTCAAAAACCTGAGATCAGGAAATAGATCAACAATGACAGAAGTGAAGGAAGTTAACATTGAGTCAATCAGCACAATGATTTTCAATAGTTGTTGGTGGTGTTCTTGAATGTTGTAAATGGCTGTGGAGTAGCTATAAACTCACTCAGGACTGCTTGAGATATGATCTTAGTGCTCTTCTCAGTGTCTAGATTACATTGATTGTTTTACCGTAAGGTCTTCATGGGACTTTTCAAATGATGGAACTGGATCTTTTTGTAGATGCTTGTACATTAAAATTATTTAAAATAATATGTTATATACCATGTTTGTAAACTAGAGATTTATAGCTGTGTGATATAGGAACAATTATGCTAGAAGTTGTTTGTTATTCTATATAGTTATGGCACTGATGGAAATGTACAGTATTTGTGTGTGTGTTATCTTTGTATAATCTAAACTGAAAACACAATGAATCAGCCATTTCAAATTTCAGGTTCTAGTTGAGATCCAGTGCTATTGAGTAATTCTAGAATTAGAGACGAGAATTCCTCCATTTCTTCAGTGAGCATATGGACTGTATTTCAAGATTTGCAGTCTTTACCCCAAAGCACAAAAGAGGGCATCCTGCAGTGCAGCATCATAATAAGATCTGCAGTGGATCAAAACCGCTGTAAAAAAAAATAAATAAAAAATTTTACATAATACAACCTCACTAACAACAACCCCTTCCCATTTTACACCAGTTTCACTTATAAAACATCAGCACAATAAATGGACAGGTTTAGGGAAAAGCAAAATATTTGATGTTTATATATATACATTTCATAATGCAGTAACTTCACTTCACAGCTGACCTCCGCTATGCCTACCTCCAACTATTTCGATAGAGAATCAGTACTGTTGCCTTGAGGGGAAGTCTGTTTAAATTCATATCAGATTGATTCATGACAGGATTGATCCTGCATCAGCATGTACAGGCTGTTTTCTCTTCCCTCATTGTCCGAGTCTAAAGCATTTGAAAGCATCATTTAAAAATCACATTTGTATTCTTTCTGTGAATTTCAATTATTTCAAAGAGAAAATATCTGTGTGCTTTGCTTTTTGTCCATGTCTTTTGTTTATCAATGCTTATAAACTATTTTCTATTTGTGTGCTTTAAGGAATAAAACTTAATGCAACAATTTACTCACTTTGACTTTTGACGTGTGCAATTATGGGTCATCAAGTAATAGGTAGTGAGCAGTTTTATTATTAAAAACAAGAAGTGGGGGGGGGGGGGGGGATTATATTATGACTTTCTATGAAATGTATTTATTGGTTTTAACAAATGTTACAGTAAAAGCATGCAAAAATATATCATTAGGGACTATCTTTTGTTCATTAAAAGGATTGCAAAAGCCACAATTAGTGCAGTTTTGTGTGAAGCATTTTAATTTAATTAAGAAACACCTGAAATATTTCTTTATAATTTGCTAGTTTTTCATATTAGAAGTTTAGAAGCATGAAACATGAGAAAATGGCAACGTGCTCAAACCAAAGTAGTGTTTTTTAAATTCACCTCTATTTTCACTAAACTAGGCTTAAGAAAATACATTTAAATTCAACATTTTATATTAAAACCTATATATATTGGGGTCAATACCAGGAATGACACAACAGGAATTACCCTATTACCAAAACATTTTCCAAACAGCGGGTGGCGGTCGTGAGCTGCAATCGAGTCTGATCCTCGGTGTGTCTGTAGGCGAAGAAAAACACAATCAGCCGTTCAAACAGCGGCGCTATGAACGAACAGAAATTGATTCAGATATTAACTCAATTTCAGGTATTATTATTTTGATTCAGTTCCTAAAGGTGATGTAAATGTATTTTATAAGTAATTTGTTTAACCGTCTGTCGGGGAGTAACTAACTTAGGCAAGTTCATTTTTGTTTACAGTCGTTAAGTTAATTATTTTCATTTGTTTATCTACATTTGTGGAGCAGATGCCATTTTTTCTCGGTGCTGACTCTTGACTGTTATTTTTTTCTAATCAATACATTTTAAAAACTGCATTAGATTACAAAATGAAGTTCTCAAAACTTCTGTAGTTTGTGCTTTATGAATAAACATGAGCAGAGTTTTAGTTAGTCTTCTTAATATATAGTATATAATATAAAAGTATAGGGACAGTAAAGGTAAAATAGTGTGTCGTGTTGTCCAGGCTCAGTGTCGCGGTTATGTGATGAGGCAAGGTCTGAGTTTGGTTCAGACTCAGTTTGAGGACGTCGTGCGAGAGATTGATGGAGGATTGGATCACCTGCAGTGGAGAGGAAAAATCATTCCCAAACCTCACTTTTGACACTGTGAGCTTCTCTGTCATTACTCTCTTAAAAAACATAAGTTGTGCATATTAGTATCGTTATATTAGATTTAAGATCTCTGTGGTAATTTTTAAAGGGTTAGTTCTAAAAATGAAAATTCTGTCATTAATTACTCACCCTCATGCCGTTCCACACCCGTAAGACCTTTGTTCATTTCAGAACACAAATTAAGATATTTTTGATGAAATCTGATGGCTCCGTGAAGCCTTTATAGGGAGCAATGACACTTCCTCTCTCAAGATCCATAAAGGTACTAAAAATATATTTAAATCAGTTCATGTGATTACAGTGGTTCAATATTAATATTATAAAGCGATGAGAATATTTTTGGTGCGGCAAAAAAACAGAATAACGACTTATATAGTGATGACCGATTTCAAAACACTGCTTCAGGAAGCTTCGGAGCGTTATGAATCAGAGTGTCGAATCAGCGGTTCAGAGTGCCAAAGTCACATGATTTCAGCCGTTTGGTGGTTTGACATGCGATCCGAATCATGATTCGATACACTGATTCATAACGCTCCGAAGCTTCATGAAGCACCAAAAATATTGTTGTCGCTTTATAATATTATTATTGAGCCACTGTACTCACATGAACTGATTTAAATATGTTTTTAGTACCTTTATGGATCTTGACAGAGGAAATGTCATTGCTGGCTATGATTTCAACTAAAATATCTTAATTTGTGTTCCGAAGATTAACGAAGGTCTTATGGGTGTGGAACGGCATGAGGGTAAGTAATAAATGACAGAATTGTCATTTTTGGGTGAACTAACCCTTTAACTATTGAACATGTCATCTGATTATTGATTGATTGCTTGATTTGATGCATGTCAGTATCAATATTAATGTTGCATAATGACAGATTTTAATGTGTGTAATGTAATCTATAGGAAAGCCTATTGCTGCAGTACGAACGCTCCAGGTTTCAGTGCCATGACCGTCAGGATGACTCTGAGAAAGAACAGAAGATAGAGGATGAGGACAGTGAGAAATCTCTCCCACAGTCTGAAATCCAGGTACCGGAGAGAGACGAAGCTCCTAAAACAGCCAGCAGAAACACTTCCACACCCGTGGACGGAATTGTAGACAAGACGGGAGAGACGTGGTTGAACAAAAAAACCTGACAGATGATCCTACTACACATTGCAGTGCTGTGAATTCAGATGTTAGCTACAGCAGCTTATTTCAGACAGGTGCTATGAGATGAGATTTCTCATTTAAAAAAAAGGATACAAAGATTATAAAAAACGGGCTGGACTTTATGTGTTTGTTTTTTTGTTTTTGGCAGGACCAGGTTTGCATTCAGTTTTGAAAGACACCGCACACACTCCTGACTCTCTGAAGCAGCAGCGGAGCACTTTGGCCATGGAGCTGCTGTGGATCCAGCAAGCCATCAGTAGCAGAAAGAAAGTGAGAAAAGTTTATACATTTTAACATAATGTTTATATATATATATATATATATATATATATATATATATATATATATATATATATATATATATATTAGAAAAAATTATAGAAAATTTATCTGCTCTGCTCCTTTGCAGTATCTCATCCTCAAACGGAGAATGAATACGTCACACTGATACTGGACCGGTTTCAAAGCGGATCAGTGTTTTTCTCATTTCTTTGTAACATTTACAGCAGAGAATTATTGTAAATCATTATTTTTTATAAGTTTGTTTTGTCCATATATGTGTCTATTAAAAAAGAGTTTTTTATTTTTGTACAAATGACATTTGAGAAATAAACATAACTTGGAAATAATTTTGAGATGGAATTTTCTGTTTCTGTTTTTTTTATTTGGTTTTTTTAAGTTGGATATATACAGGTGTTGGTCATATAATTAGAATATCATCAAAAAGGTGATTTATTTCACTAATTCCATTTAAAAAGTGAAACTTGTATATTATATTCATTCATTACACACAGACTGATATATTTCAAATGTTTATTTCTTTTAATTTTGATGATTATAACTGACAACTAAGGAAAATCCTCTCCAGGGTGCGGTTATCCCCGTAGTGGTTCTTGAAGCACTGACTCCAGCTGCAGTCCACTCTTTGTGAATCTTTCTGTAGTATTTCTTACCTGAATAAAAACCCAGTTAACCCGAAAAACTTAGTTTCATAGCTCTCTTTATTTTATTGCATTTATTTGAACTGTTTATATTTTATTACTGACTTTTACTTTTTTAATGAAAATAAAACTCTGCATTGAAGAAAAGTAGATTTTTGTTTGTATATGTCATTTATAGTTCTTAGAAAGAAAATCAGAATCTGCAAAAATATGTATTGGCCGATCACACTAACAAAAAATCGAAATCGGAATCAGCCAAGAAATTGCAATCGGTGCATCTCTACTAAAAAGCCTCTGAATTCCATCTAAATACTTCTCTATGAA
>JAOTNS010002989.1:0-10386 GCA_028476615.1 Culter alburnus
GGGTAAAACAGGTCAGATCACAACCTCAGAATGTAGTTATTATGTCTGTTTTCGAAGCAATTGATGGTAAAATTTGAAAGAAAAGTACAGCACCTTAAAACATCTACCTGCGCCCTTGACACACTCCCCACATCTCAAAAGCGTGTTTAACTGTTAGAAGCAGATCTCCTAGAAGTGGTAAACGCTTCACTTCTCTCTGGGACTTTTCCAAAATCCTTGAATACTGCAGTTGTTAAGCCCCTCCTGAAAAAAAGCAATCTGGATAAACCATATTGAGCAACTACAGACCAATCTCAAATCTTCCTTTCATAGGCAAGATCATTGAAAAAGTTGTTTTCAATCAGCTGAACAAATTCTTAAGCTTGAATGGATATTTGACAACTTTCAATCTGGTTTCTGACCACATCACAGCACAGAGACAGCGCTCATAAAGATAATAAATTATATTTGCCTAAACACAGATTCAGGTAAATTATCAGTGCTGGTTCTACTCGACCTCAGTGCTGCGTTTGACACTGTCGATCACAACATACTTCTTGACAGGCTGGAAAACTGGTTTGGGCTTTCTGGGATGGTCATTAAATGGTTCAGGTCATACTTAGAAGGTTATTATGTGAGTATCGGTGACCATAAGTCTGAGTGGACATCCATGACATGCGGAGTCCCTCAAGGTTCAATACTTGCAGCCCTCCTGTTCAACCTATATATGCTGCCACTGAGCCAAATAATGAGAAAGAACCAAACTGCATATCACAGCTATGCAGATGACACCCAGATTTACCTAGCCCTATCACCTAACGACTACAGCCTCATTGACTCCCTGTGCCAATGCATTGATGAAATTAAAAATTGGATGTTCATAAACTTTCTTCAGTTAAACAAAGACAAAACTGGAATCTTGGTGTGATTTGAGTCAGACCTGAGTTTAAGTAGCCATGTAATGACAATAACTAAATTATAACATATTATCATCTCAAAAATATTTCAAGAATTAGGTGCTTTGTCTCCAGTCAAGACTTAGAGAAACTTCTTCATGCTTTCATCACCAGCAGGGTGGATTACTTTAATGGACTCCTCACTGGTCTTCCCAAAAAGACCATAAGACAGCTGCAGCTCGTACAAAATGCTGCTGCCAGGATTCTGAGCAGAACCAGATAATATGAACACATTACACCAGTCCTCAGGTCCTTGCACTGGCTTCCAGTTGCATTTAGAATTGATTTTAAAATACTGTTACTTGTTTATAAATCACTCAAGGCCTAGGACCCCAATACATTGCAGATATGCTCATAGAATATAAACCTAACAGATCACTCAGATCATCAAGATCAAGTCACTTAGAAATACCAAGGGTTCACTCAAAGCAAGGAGAGTCTGCTTTTAGCTGTTACGCCAGCCGCAACTGGAACCAGCTTCCAGAAGAGATCAGGAGATCATTCTTTTAATTCCTTTTCCTGTTTTTTATTTCATTTTTAATGTATTTTATATATTTTATGTATCATCTTGTTATTTCTGACTTTTAATGCATTTTAAATCTTGCTGCCTGGTTGAAAGAGCTGGGAGAATTAGGAAGAAAGCATTTGTGATTAGGTTAAAATTTGGTAAATTTGGATAAGGGGGACAACCATGATGGTTGGGCTATCTGACTCTGTGTTACGTGGAAGGGTTTTCTAAGGGGAATTGCGATCACTTGCAAAGGCAACGTGATTAACATATTCCGGAAATCAAAACACAATGGTTGGGGCACTTTCCAAAAGGGAAGTTTACAAGTGGGAAATTTGAGCTGTTAAGATATCTCTGGATTATAGTTAGGACACTTTCTAAAGGGGAAATTTGAACTGCGTTGCATAGTTAAGATATCTCCGGAAGGGGAATTGGGGCTGTGTGGCGCACTTTGAGGTGTCTTGGCAAAAGGGGAGATTGAAACTTTGTGTATCAGTTCGAAGTGCCTTAAGGTAGAGCTAGACAGCATGTGTTTTAGATATTTGCTCTGATTTAGATTACATAAATTTTTAACTATCGATGTGTAGCAACCTATCAAATTATTTATACTGTAAGTATTTTAGAACTAAGGGTACTTACACTGTTATGATAGACAACAATCTTACATTTAGCGAGAAAGTGCACTGATTAAGTTGTTTCAAGTAGAAAGAACTATTGCAAACTTTCCTTTTGTTTCATGTAGTTACAGGGTAAGTATGACATTACGGGCCTTAAATTAAAGTGGTGCTTGTTACCCTCTTATTTCATGTAGTTACAGGATAAGTATGACATTGCGGGCCGTAAATTAAAGTGGTGCTTGTTACCCTCTTATTTCATGTAGTTACAGGGTAAGTAATTAAAAAAATGCAAACAATCTGATATCACTGACTCTGAAACCTTTATTTGATAAACAACTCTTTAGCTGAGGAAACCTTTATTTGAAAAACAACTTATTTCAAAACAGATTTAAAGTTACAACACTTCTTATTCGTTTCACTTGCTTGGCTACCTCCTCCTCTTGTTCCTCTTTTTCTTTCTTTCCACTGATGAATATTAAGAGGGAATCCCATTTGCTATTCTGTATTAAAAGAAATACAGTACACCCGGAAATGTGCTCACCGTTTACTCATCTTTTACCCTCATGCCATCTGAGATGTATACGACTTTCCTTCTTAAGATGAACATAAAAAGGTTTTTAGGAAAAAATAAATAATCTGGGAACGCTTTATATTGCAAGCTCACGTGTTCCAAAAAGTCGAAGCATCAAACAGCACAAACAGTAATAACTACAGTAATCCATACGACCCCAATGGATGAATCGATGTCTTCTGAATTGAAACGATACGTATTTGTAAGAAAAATACCAAATATTTTAATATTTTTAAAAATTTCGACCAACTGTCTTCTGCGCGTGAATGCGAGGGTTGAGAGTTCATGCTTGACGTAACTTGAAGCGTGACGTAAGCGTGCCGAGAAACTCACGCAGATGTTGGATGCCGTCAGTTTTTTTTTATTATTATTATTTTTTTATTAATGCTCACATCAAAATACACAGACATAACACAACATAACAGATAATGAGAATGAGAAACAAACAAGACAGAATAACAGAGACGGCAGTTCTCGCGTGAGTTTCACATGAATCTCCCGCGAGAACATCATGAAAGCTTCACGTTGCTCATTTCAATGTTCTTCGTCAAACGCAAAGTCTACTCTCATGCAGGCGTCGGTGACAGTTGGTCAGAAGCGAAAAGATGAATAGCCTAAACCATGAGAACATTTCTGGGTGTACTGTATTTTCTTATAATACAGAATAGTAATGGGATTCCTTCTTAAGATTCATCAGCAGAGAAACAAGAGCAGGAGGAAGCCAAGCGAGAAACAACAACAACCCAAAGATGGACAAAACGTGTTACTTTCTGTCAGGACTTTAGAATTTGAAATGAAAAGTTGATTTAAAAAAATTAATAAGTGTTGTAGACCTGTTTTTAATAAAGTTGATTTTCAAATAAAGGTTTCAGAGTCAGTGATATCAGATTGTTTGCATTTTTTTAATTACTTACCCTGTAACTACATGAAATAAGAGGGTAACAAGCACCACTTTAATTTAAGGCCCGTAATGTCATACTTACCCTGTAACTACATGAACAAAAAGTATATTCCCCATGTATTAAAAAAGTTTGCAATAGTTCTTTCTACTTGAAACAACTTAATCAGTGCACTTTCTCGCTAAATTGCTCCCAAACATAAGATTGTTGTCTATCATAACAGTGTAAGTACCCCTTAGTTCTAAAATACTTACAGTATAAATAATTTGATAGTTCCCTGGTTGTTACCCTTTATTCCCAATACTTTATATTGTTCCCCTATACTTACATGTACTTACTGTATAGGTACACTATAATTATCGATAGTTATGCTGTAAATTCGTTGTAATTATGCAGTACTTTCCGGGCTGTAATCTAAAGCGTTACCCAAAAAACTCCCTGAAACTTCCTAGCTTTTCCAACCAGATAGCGAAATTCTCTGTTTTTACTGTTATTTCTATTTCTTATGCGTTCCATTTTTTTATTATGTATTTGACTCTTCTTTGTGTAAAGCACTTTGAATTACCATTGTCTATGAAATGTGCTATACAAATAAAATTACCTCACCTTGCCTTGCCTAATTTGTGTGGAATGAGTAATTAATGACAGAATTTTAATTTTTGGGTGAACTAATCCTTTAAAGAGATCATAAAAAATTCATATGAATCAAGCGGCTTAATACAAGACTTCTGAAGAGACACAATCGTTATAAATGATGAACCGATTTTATTTAGGCTTTTATTCACATGTAAACACTGATCAGCAAATGAGAACTCAAATTTGGTTAATGAAAGCTCAAGCATGCTTGACATGCAAGAACCAATGAGGTTAATTCTTGAGTGTGCTGCCAGCACAACTGAGCTTCCGCAAGAACCAATGAGGTTTGTTCTCACACATCAAGCAAGCATAGGGGAGCGCAGGGCACAAACTAACGTGGGGTTAGTTGTAATAGACATGGTTTAAATATTTCCACACACGCTAGCATGAAGAAACTTAACGTATTTACTAGTTGCCATATCGACAATATATAGAGAAAAAATTGCACCAAAATTCAAAAATCTTTGGAAGATATCACTGAACATTTATGTAACATAGCAAAAGTAAATTTCTTACTTAAGCTATTTTTTCATCTATATTTTTTTGTTTTTATTTAAAATTAGACATCTGATATTATTTTAATCTCCAATCTCTTGTTTAGCAGTTTGGATAGTTCTTTAATGCTTCACTGACTAGCAGAAGACACTAACCAGGTTTAAATTCCAGTTGCACAGATAGGGTTCGTTGTAACCCTGCGTTACAATGTGCAACGCTATTAGAGCTATACTATTCTATACAGTTACGATACAACTGGCATAATCAACTTTTATGAATTTCTGTTGATAAACTATGGGGAAAAAATGGTGAATAATGACTGAGAGGAAGAACCTGAACATCCAGAAAATATTATTTCAAGAAATGTTCAGCATTTGTACTGGCTCGTCTATTTGTCTCGTGTTCTGTGAGAGCTGAGAGTGGAGGGAGATGAGTGTTTTTGTTCAGCTCTGTGTCTTTCTGAATGTCTGAATATGTTTATTCATCTGTTTGCCTGTATTGTTTTGACCAGTGCTGTATAGCTGTGTTTTGGAGAGTGTACATGTTACAATGTGCCCCACATACGGGGCATGTTGTCACATTTCACCGGTCTTGCTGCTTGGCGGGGAGAAAGAGCAGCCACAGGGATCCTCAGTCTGTAGGACAGGACAGGGGGAGACCAGAGACACTACCAGGACTAGACAAGACAGGTGGTTAGTAGGTCTGGAACAAGGAAGACAACAATGGCAAAATGGATACGAGAATCTCCTACACAAACGCTATGAGCTTAGGTGAACAAAAGACTAGAGTACAGGCACGAAGCTTAACGAACTGGCAAATACATGAGGGAAAGAGTGCACAATATAAAGGAGGCAAAGAACACGAGGAACAGGTGACAACACTTAGACTAACGAGGACTCAACAAGAAATGGAGCAGGGAACATAGGGAACAGGTGAGAACACTAATAACAAACAAGGACTGAACAATGACTAGACCAGAGGGCATGGTGACAACAAACAAGGAGGAGGGAACAGAGGAGCACATGGCAAACACAGACAAAGCCATGTGCAGACACAACATAAACAAGGACACATTAAACAAAGACAAAACAGACAAGGCTGTCAGGGCAGAACCCTGACAGAGAGAGAGAGAAAAAAAGATTTTAAACAAACAAAATGGGATTCCAGCTTTTTCAGAGCTTGGATCTCTAAACATCTTTACAGCACATTACAGTACAAGCAAACCTGATCAGTAGTCCACCAATCACAGCAAAAGAGAATTGTTTTACACCCTGGGGTATGACCAAAAAAAAAAAAAAAAAGTTTTTGTGTGACACACATATAAATGGTCAAGTCAACTCCTCTGAAACAGGTTTTGCTATTGAATGAAGGTTTTGCTATTGAATCCCATGATCACCAAGTTAAAGGGAATGCAACAGCTGTGTGCCATTATATATTAAACTGAAGTGATAACTATTTATTTATCTATCATCTATCATGGTAAGTATATATGCATGAGTGGGGTAAACAACTCGAAGTGGTTTTATATTTCATTATCAGCTATCAAATATTTCATACCTGCTGCTGTGGATAAAAGTTTATAAGAATTACTGGGATGAGCAAATATTGTTCTTTTGGAAGATTACAAGATTTTTTTTTTTTTTTTTTTTTTGTACAGTGTTACTTCTGTTCTGGTTTAGTACTTTGATATTACATACTGTATGTGCTGCATTAATTCCTGTTCTGACTCTATCTGGGCTGTGTTGCACAAAAGCATCATAAGCTTAAGTTGATACCACAATCTACTGTCTCTACGGTCTACTTAAGCTTAAAATGCTTTTTGAAAAAAGCAGCCCTGTACTGTAATGTATGTTTTGTTTTGGTCACAGATGGACAACCTGACATTCAGATACAGCATACTCCTAATGGAAGGACTACAAGTTACAAATCTGTCCACTCATCTTGCATTTATGCTTTTTTTGCTTGCTTACATATTTATTATAGTTTCTAACATTGGGATTTTGATTCAGATCTCAGTGGAAAAAAGGTTGCATCAACCTATGCACATTCTTTTCTGCAACTTGCCACTGAATGATTTATTAGGGACAACTGTTCTTTTGCCACACTTGATGAGTCATATTTTAACAGACCCCTCTGAGCGCTACATCACATACGTGGAGTGCGCTATGCAAGCTTTTTTAGGACATGTATATGGGACGGCATCCCACACTATTCTAATGATCATGGCCTTTGACAGATATGTGGCCATTTGCAATCCATTGCGATACCCAACTATAATGAGCAATAATATGATGGTTATACTGTCGGCAGGAGCCTGGGGTGCTGCAGTAGTGCTGGTGGGAATTCTGATCGGCCTCAGTGTGCGTCTGTCTCACTGCAGATCTGTGATTCAAAGTCTGTTTTGTGACAACCCTTCACTATTTAAACTGTCCTGTGAAAATACAATGATTAATAATGTATATGGATTAACTTTTACTGTGGTTTTACTAACGTCCTCATTGGGGAGTGTGGTATTTACATATCTCAGAATAGTGATGGTATGCTTCAAAAGCAAAAACAAAGCAACCAACAGCAAAGCAATAAAAACCTGCAGTGCTCACCTGGCTGTTTATATAATCATGATGGTTTCTGGATTCACCATAATTTTTCTTCATCGTTTCCCTGCATCCTCTGAAAGTAGACATTTACCTAGTATAATGTTCCATGTTATTCCACCAAGCTTGAATCCCATAATATATGGTTTGCAAGCCAAGGAAATCAGACAGAGACTGTTTAAACTTTTTTATAAAAGTAAAATAAACTCAGTGTGATTTTTGTTACATTACAAATATTTTGTTATATTATAAATTTTCTTTGACTGCTAATGATAAAGTTTAAATGATAAATATACATTGTCTGCATTTCTGTTTCATTTTAAACATTACTTGTGTGAAGAGCTTACTGTATATAACATTATATGCATGTGTGTTGGGGTGGGACTAGAGATGATAGACCTGCAAAGTGTTTTGTTGTTAAGAAATAGTACAGGTTAGTCATACACAAATAAAATTTTAAACTGATAATAATATACGATGCTCTCTCTCTCTCTCTCTCTCTCTCTCTGTATGTGGTGTGTGTGTGTGTCAGAACATGAGAGCGGAGCGCGAGCTCAAACCAGAATACCCTTTGTGGCATGCTGGATCGAAAATATGTGAAATAAGTTTTTTTCTAGCTGACTAGTTGCTGTTCAAACCATTGGTTTAAACCATTAGTTGACTAATCACATTTATATTAATTTAATTTCTTAAATACTGGAGAAATAAACCATAATAATGAGCGTTTACGTAATAGGCTATATAGCATTCAAGCGCATACTAAAGCTTGCCATAAACCGACAAAAGTAACGATTATGAATGTGACAAAAACAGCAAGGAGACATTTTAATTGTTTATTAATAAACTAATGTTTTCTGAATCACTGTCAGAGTTCTTTTCTGCAAACAAACTTTGCAGGCATTCTTTACAACTTAAAAGTACTTACTCTGCTCAGTAATACAGTAACAAATAAGCACAAGTCAACCTGCCATACCAAACAAGACCACAGGGAGATACCAAAGGACATAATTTAATACTATGCGGATCCATTCAAAATTATCAAACACATATAACACCACTGATCCTCTCAAACTTCTCCAAAACACACTTGTTCGGCATCCGTTATAAAACACTCACAGTACATTAATTACATTAACTACGCGAATATATTGAACTGTGTTCATGCAGAAATACGATGTTATAGCATTCAGTGAGTCGAAAGCGCACATGCGGTTTGTCTGCCCAAAATAATGGACTCACGCATTCCATATGTACGACTCCTGTATGTCACTGTAATTGTCTTTACCTTCATTACAATCGTCATCCATCAAAACCTTTTTAGCGACACTGGTTTTCTTTTTCCAACTGAGAGAGTTTGCATTTTGAGCCACCGTTCAGTCAGTCTGTATTTCACAGCAGCACTATGAGAAACAGCCTGGGCTGAACCGAAACAATCACAGAATATGTATGAGAGAGGGTGTGCCTAAATATATTTAATTTTAAGTTATCTGGCGGCCCATCTGGATGATCACTGAGGACCCCTAGTGGGCCGCGGCCCATAGGTTGAAAACCACTGGCCTAGAGAATGCGCATTCCATTCAGATTACATAATCAGAGAGAAGCCTATTTCTTTTCATTTTGAATTATTTTGTTTAAAAGTAGACATTTCAAGCTTTCTATAAATATATTTCTCACGTCTGTGAGGCAAGCAGCCTATACACTGAGTTTCTGTTAATTTAGCCTATAAGACGTGCTCCAGTTCACGTACAAGTGATCGCGCCGGCGCCACCATGTCATGATTATATTGTCTGTTATATATTTGCTTCTTAGTTATTAAATCCTGGCAATTGGTTGATGAAACACTGATTAAAATTAAGATACATTTTTTACAAAATGAAATTCAGTTTAAAGAAAGACTTTCTACAAAACAAAACTGAATGAAATGGTCAAAATCATGTCTGACCTACTCCATGTCTCCCAATATATTGCACATCTTATGATGTGTCCTATCTTGCTCATGCTGTTCACTTTTCATAATCAAATAGATTCAATTAAAAAATAACATTATAGGAGGCCTATTTAAACATAAATATGAAACTAAATACGTTTTCTTTAATGGCTACCAACACGTATAGTACAGTACAGAGAACTTTCATGTCGTGAGCAAGAACGGATCGTGAGTCGAGTCAGATCAAGCATAACTTATTTTTAGACTTATTTGTTGGCCAGTTGTGGCCTGTGCAATAAATATTAAAAGCTCTAAACCATCTATTGTGTTTTATTGTTCCACTAGGCCTATAGTAGTAATAATATTTACAATAATATTGAATTTGATAGGTGTCTCTCACATTGTCCCACAGCAACATTAAAATAGTGTAGATTAGTGTACAATGTTTTATAATAATATATTTTTTTCTATTTAGTGTCAATTTCATTCATTTAACACATTTAATATTGGTCAAATCCAAGTTATTTGACTTTTTTATTTTTTTTATTTTATTTTATTTTTTTAGTAACACAATAGTTACTTTCCCTGGTAATTAGTTACTTTAACTTTAGATACTAATAACTGCCCGAATTATGTAACTCAGTTACTAACTCAATTACTATTTGTGAGAAGTAACTAGTAACTATAACTAATTACTTTTTTTTTAAAGTAACGTGCCCAACACTGCTAATAATAACACCCTACTTCAGGTCAGATGTGAAGAAATCATAAATAAAATATGAAGCATGAAGGGGCATGTTTGAATTAGCAATTGACCCCTTACCAGTCACCCCCACTTTTGGCCAGGTAGTGAAAAATGACATACCCAAAATAAAATGGTTGCTGCTAACAAGTCCTCCGGACTACACACAAAACCAAGGTATCATTTGAAAGCTGACGCTTGACAGTTTACTATGAAAGACTCAGAATTACTCTAGCAATTACTAATAGAGAGATAAAAAATAGCTCAAACACAATGGATATATATATATTTTTTTTCATAATAATTGTTTATGGAAATGAAAAATGCAAAAGGCAGATACATAGGGGCCTGGAAACTAAAGCCATATGTCTAATCAATATATGTTTAAAATTTGAAGGTGATGCAAGCAAAAATGATTTTTTTTACAACCATTTATTTCAGTGCATGTCTAGGCACCTTCCC
>JAOTNS010002990.1:0-76411 GCA_028476615.1 Culter alburnus
TGATCACACTGTGTGTGCCGCTTCTCTCTGCTGTGGATCATCTCATGTGTTTTCAGAGATGATGACCGACTAAATCTCTTGTCACACTGTGAACACTTGTACGGTTTTTCTCCAGTGTGGATCCTCTTGTGTGTTTTCAGATTTGATGACTGACTGAATCTCTTGTCGCAGTATGAACACTTAAAAGGTTTTTCTCCAGTGTGGATCATCTCATGACGTTTTAAATGGTTTGCTGTAGTAAAGTCTTCTCACACTCAAAGCACATATACTCTCTCACACCAGTATGAATTTTCTCATGTTCTTGTAAACTACACAGCTGTGAAAAACTCTTTCCACACACAGAACATGAATGTGGCTTCTCCTTTGTATGAACTCTCTGGTGTCTCTTCAGGTTTGTTGCCCAGAGAAATGTTTTGCTGCATTCATTACATGCGAACTGCTTCTCTCTGGTATGAACTGCACTGTGAATCTCAAGACTTCGTTTTGATGTAAAACTCTTCCCACATTGATCACATGTGAACGGCTTCTCTCCAGTGTGAATCCTCATGTGTTCTTTAAGGCTTGATGATTGACTGAAACTCTTCCCACATTGATCACATGTGAACGGCTTCTCTCCTGTGTGAACTCTCATGTGAATCTCAAGATATTGTTTCCTTGAGAAACTCTTTCCACACTGAGTGCAGGTTGGAGATTTCTTGGCTCTTTTCTTTAAAAAAGTATTTTTAGCCTTTGAGCGACTCAAAGGTTTTTCTCCAGGTTTGTCATGATGTTCCTCCTCCACTTCACTCAGTTCTTCACTCTCCTCCTTCACTTCCATCAGGTCTGAAATGAAAAAAGTCATTTAAATTTCAGTACTATCAAAATAATTTAAAGAGAGAAATATGAAGTGAAGAACATAAAAGTGAACCTTCATGTACTGAAGTAAACGACTGCTATGAAATTTCTGATCACTTTGATGCCTTTTTATATATTTACTATATGTCCCTGAAGCAATTATTATATTTAAACATTGTAGACAAATCACCTGTTTCTGTAGTGAGAACTATTAAATATGTTGATGAATGACACAATTATTGTCATATTTTGACACCAACTTTTAGATTGATATTTATTTTACTAAAACTGTTTAATTATTAAGGGTTGGTCACACTTTTTCTTTCACAGACTTCCACACATGTGAATGTGGGACACTGAAAACAAACTCAAGTGAATTTCGACCCTCAACCCTGTTAGGAATTTTCCTCATCTTAAAACTGTGACGCCCAGGAAGTGACATCATCTGGGCTCTTTCTACAGCATGATGGGAGGACAAGAAAATAATCTCAATCCATCGTCTCAGTTTTTACACAAACTGTACAGTGTTGATCACATTCATCAAACCTGTTACCAAAGTTACTGTAAGAATAATAATCTATATAACTATGAATAACTTCTAGATTTTATGAAAAATACAACTTTATCATTAACTATAAATCAGATTTTGCTTAAATCAAGCTTACAACCCTGTCAGCCATTCTGGAAAGTGAATTTGCTTGATACAGTTTGGTGTTTACTGATATTACTATTTTTTATTTTTTTTTAAACATGTCAAAAATTTTGGTCACATTGTTGCAAATTTTGAACCAGATATAAAATAAATGTAAAATAATCTGTATTTTGACCTGATGTTGACAATCAATATGAACATTTTTCAAATCTCACTTTACTGACCATTTGTTGAATATTAACTGCATATCTAAATGTGTTGTTGAATCTTTCTAACATGAATGTTGTTCAGCATCATGAATGAATGAAGAATAAACACCAACCTCTTTGTTCTTCAGTATCTTCAGTGTGTTTCATTCTGCAGGGTTCTGGATCACTCGTGTTCTCACTGTCCTCTTTAATAAACTCAGTCTTTACTGGTTTCAGCTCTTTGTGATGCTTCTTTAATGGAAAATCCCAGCATTTATTGATGCATTCCAGTGGGAGAGCTTCACTGATGATGAATCCCAGTGTGGGAGGAGCTGATCTGCCAAAATAAAAAAATATATCAGTTACAGGGTTTGTTTTTATATATAAATGATAACAATATAATGTAACAAAATTATTCCAAATATGAATAATGGTAAGAAAAACAGTTAAAAGCACAAAGACAAAAATAATTGTACATATCTGTAGTCAACAAATCCCCTCAGTCTGTTGACAGCAATGAAAAGAGCTTTAAGTGTCAATTTACAGCAGATCTGAAGACATCAGCATAATAAATGAGGTGAAAACAGGAACTATTGACATGAAATAAAGAGTGTTTTCAGCAGTTTCTCTGTTAATATTGATGATCCTCAGACTATCAACACTCATTCAACAAGACATTCAAGACATTAGCAGATCAACATTAGCAGATCATCTCACTTTATTCTGAGTGTTTGCTGTTAGAAACTGGAGTCACGATATATGACAAAATCCTTTAAACTGCTTTAATGAAAGACAATACTGTTATTTCTCTCAACATGACATGGATAAAAAAACCATAATACGAAAACAAACAGTAATGACACTCATCTTCATCAACCACTGCTGCTAAATAACTATGAATTAACTATAACCATGAAACATGGTTTGATTTTATGATAACATTCATTGTAATAAAGTAATTCGATTTTTAACATGTAACAGTTTTGTGCAGAAACTGAAAACTCTCCCCATCTCAGACTCACAAATCCTGCTGGAAAGATCTCACTTAGAGAAAAACTCTGAGATTTTAGATTTCTACTTTAACTATTGCAGTTTTTGTAAAGCTTTCATTCACTTTATGGACATCAATACATAAGGGACTACTTTATCACATTCTGGAACATGTTTTTATTTTTTATTAATATGGTCATTCATCTAAAACTATTATAAATGTTTTGCTTTTAATTTAGTATGATGTTGTTATTAAACGGTGTTTGGTTTTGTTTCTGAATGAAATCGGGTGAATCAATGATTTAGTGGTGCACTCATAAAGAGAGCCATTTACTTCATTCCTGAATGAATCAGCCGTTTGAACGAATCGAATGAACGAAGGACTCAATAACTCACTCATTAATACATTTACTTCCACCTACTGGCAGTTTTAAATTCTTTTTTAGAGTATAACGTCAATAAATAAATCATATTTCTATAATAATAATTAATAATTATCATTTACTCACCCTCATGTTGAATCAAATAAAATATTTAAAGCTACTTTTTGTCTCTTAGATGATCTTTTGGGGGTAATTTCTCAGTCAAATTTGACATGCGATTTATAGTTTATAGGATTTTCTCATACATTGTGACTCCAAAAATCATTTCTAACAGCAAACACTCATAATAAAGTGAGATGATCTGAATGTCTTGTTGAATGAGTGTTGATAGTCTGAGGATCATCAATATTAACAGAGAAACTGCTGAAAACACTCTTTATTTCATGTCAATAGTTCCTGTTTTCACCTCATTTATTATGCTGATGTCTTCAGATCTGCTGTAAATTGACACTTAAAGCTCATTTCATTGCTGTCAACAGACTGAGAGGACCTCAAATATGAACAATTATTTTTGTCTTTGTGCTTTTAACTGTTTTTCTTGCTGTTCTTTACTATTTTTCTAGATATCTGTCATTATTTAATGGAGAAACAGAATAAAGTTCTGAATTAGCATCAGTTGCTTTACGATAGACTGATATAAATTGAATGCATGTAGTTTATGGGTGAAATACAAAAAGGGGTTAATATAGGGGGGGAAAAGCATATTTCAAGTATATTTAGAAGGAGAATCACTTGATGACATTCAAACACTGTATTGAAGGATCACAGTGCAGCCCAATATACTCTTTAATTGTCATTTTAAATCTTTATACACTTTCCTTCAAACCACCAGGTTTCACCCATTTGTCAGCAAGAAGTATTTAATCATTTAAAATATAATGAAATTTAGTATGATCTCTTTTTTATATATATTTTTTATTAAGTACAGGTCAAAATAACTATTTCCTTTTTGCATTACTATATCTGTTAGACTAAATGATGATGACACATTAAAACATTTTGTTTTCACGAAAGTAATTTGAAACATTAAACAGACACATTTCATTTAGTGGGTTTTCTATGTAAAATCACTTTTGTACATTTTCATTTGATGCAGACACTACAGTTTGATGTCTGGACTTTAAAACCTATATAAAAACAAACACGGTAACTGATTTATTTTGATTTGGCAGATCTGGGTGTATTCCAGAAAGCAGGTTTAAATTACTCACATATACCCTGAACTCTCGGTTGATTAACCCAAACCTTGCTTACTCGAGGTATGCTTGTTCCAAAATGTGTCCGGGAATAAGTTCAGCCAACCCAGAGTATGTTCCCGGTTAACACACAAGACATTCTCAACAGAGCGACGAATCAATGATTCACCATGGAAACAGACGCTAAGAAAAAGCGCCATTCTACTTCATTCTTTTTCTTTGTTTAATCGCGATTTACATAACCTACTTGGTGCACATCACCACCTATTGGGTGGTTGTGCAATAATTTTTAATCTTAATATTGTTTGTTTGATGTTAATTATTTAATAAGATATCACATATGATATGTATTTTTATAGAAATTATAACATATAAAATGTCCTGTTATAAAGGATAAAAGCAGATCCATGTGTGAGATGACATAAATAAATTCATATATTAGAATTGAATAAATTTTATATATTAATGTAACATTGTGTATATAACTGTAACTATATAACAATTTAGATACATTAATATAACCATATTGATAATATAATACGCATCTGAATTCCTCTTAAGCTAACTAACCCTTGAACATAACCTGCTCCGGAGTAGGTTATGTTCAGAGAGCAAGTTGCTATGGCTACTTACATATGATCTAAAAAACAGATGTGCATCGCACACTAACCAGCAAGCATCAATAGTACTAATAATATACTACATACTACAGTTCCCTTTCAATACTTCACTCGTACTGCGTATGGGGAAAGGTCTCCTTTTTCCCCGTTACTGAAGCCTTTTTCAATAACGCAGTGTAACTGCATCGTCATTGGTTCACTCATAGACAAGTTGTTGAACCAATGACGGCGCGCAGCTGCGACCTATGGCGACAGAGCGTGCGAATATTCCCGCCGAAATGGGCGGTTTAGGGCTATATAAGCGGGCGTTTCGCCATAGGATTTCAGTTCTCTCTCCTTCAGCGACGACTTCACATCGCTCCTTGCTGATCTCTGGCTGAAGCTCGCCTGGAAAGAAGCTCTCGCCGCCGTCGAAGAGGCTCCCGCAGCGGACTGCTGAGCTCGCCGAGGAAGAAGCGCCGGCGCCCTCGTCGACTGCCGCCTCGAGCGCCGTCTCGAGCCTCCCGCTTCCAGCCGCCTGCCAGCCCGTCTCCTGCCGCCATCCGGCGCGCCTAAAAGAGCGATTTTCCCCCGGTTTATTGCCGCTCTAAAAGAGCTTTCCAACAGCGGAAGAGACAGCGGGGCAGAGCGCCCTGCACGAGTTGGATGACGTCATGCCGGCTTCCCGTGCCTCATCCTCTCCCCCGAGAGAGCAGTCCCCCGTCCTGTTCTCCCGCCCTGAGCTGCGTCCCTCGGCAGATGCCAGCGACCTCATCTCTTTTTGCGGTTCTGAGGACGAGCCGCTTGATGACTTCATGTCTCTCGCGGCCTCTGAAACCGAAGGTTGGGCCGGTGATTCTGACCCCGCCCACCTTTCCTCGCTGGAGCCCATTGACTGCAAGCCGGGTATGGATGCCGAGCTCTTCCGCATCCTCTCGAAAGCGGTAGAGGTTTTGGACCTCGAATGGGCTCCGCCAGAGGAGCCATCACGGAGCAGGCTCGATGAGTGGTTCCTGCCGGGTTCCCGCCAGGCCCCTCATCAACGCGCCGCACCGTTTTTCCCAGAGGTTCACAACGAGCTGACGAAGTCGTGGCGCACACCATATTCTGCCCGCCTATGTACTACGCATTTTTCAGCTTTCACCTCTGTGGATGCCTCTGAAGAGAAGGGTTACGAGCATCTACCGCCCCTGGACGAAGCAGTGGCGGCTCACCTCTGTCCCCCCACGGCTGTGGGTTGGAAAACTAAGAGGGCCCTTCCATCCAAGCCCTGCAGGACCACTTCTGCCCTGGCTGGCAGAGCATATACGTCCGCGGGCCAGGCTGCCTCAGCGCTGCACACCATGGCTATTCTCCAGGTGTTTCAAGCGAAGCTCCTCCGTTCTCTGGATGAGTCCGGCATCGATGCACCTGCCTTCCGTGACCTCCGCAGCGCCACTGACTTAGCCCTGCGTGCCACAAAGGCCACAGCTCAGGCCATTGGACGATCCATGGCCAGCCTGGTCGTGCTTGAGCGCCATTTGTG
This sequence comes from Culter alburnus, assembly GCA_028476615.1. Taxonomy (NCBI): domain Eukaryota; kingdom Metazoa; phylum Chordata; class Actinopteri; order Cypriniformes; family Xenocyprididae; genus Culter; species Culter alburnus. The sequence continues at coordinate 6,368 of JAOTNS010002990.1, forward strand.
GCTCAACCTGACCGAGATTAAGGAGATGGACAAGACGGCCTTTTTGGATGCCCCGGTCTCTCCTTCTGGTCTCTTCGGGTCAGCAGTAGAGGGCTTTACGGAGCGTTTTACTGCAGCACACAAGTCGTCTCAGGCTATGCGACACTTCCTGCCTAAACGCTCTAGCTGCACGTCTGCTTCCAGCCGCCCCAAGTCTGCGCCGGCTCAGCAGAACAAACCTGCCCCCTCTACCTCTCAGGCAGCACCACCCAAGGAACAGCGCCATCGTAAGCGCTCCTCCTTCCCGAGGCAACGTCAGGGACCCCGGCCTTAGATTACGCTGGACCCGACACCTCCTAAGCCCTCTTGATGTTTCAGGAAGGAAGAGGATGGGGCAAAGTCTCGCCACGGCCGGACCACCCCAAAAGCTCTTCCGTTCCACCCCCCCTCCGCCTCGTTCAGCTCCGGGCGTGGGAGATATGTTCAGTGTTGTGCTAACTGGGCCCAGTGCTGCGTCCATGCAAAACGCCATTCTTATGGCGAACACTATGAATATTCTACCTTCTCTAAGAAAGAGCGAAGTTCCTCTTCCACTCTCTCCGGTGCACGGGCCCCCGATTGGCGGCCCGTCACCCGATACCATTCAGCCCCTTGTCACGCGGGCCGAGGCCTGGCGGGCCATCCCCGAGTGTCAAGCTGGGTTCTGGGAACCATAAGTCGAGGCTACTCGCTCAGTTCGCCCGAAGGCCCCTGCGCTTCAGCGGAGTGCTTCAGACTTCAGTCAACATGGATGATGTTCATGTCCTCCGAGCCGAAGTCACGTCTCTTCTGAGGAAAGGAGCTATAGAAATAGTCTCCCCCTCAGAGAGCAATTCGGGGTTCTACAGCCGTTATTTTCTAGTTCCCAAAAAAGATGGCGGTCTCAGACCCATCTTAGATCTCAGGCTCTTGAACCTCTCCCTCATGAGACGGAAGTTCAAGATGCTAACGCTGAAGCAGATCCTCGCGCAGGTTTGCCCCGGGGACTGGTTCTGCTCGCTGGACCTGAAAGATGCATACTTTCACATCCAGATAGCCCCCCATCACAGGCGATTCTTGAGATTCGCGTTCGAGGGTGTGGCTTACCAATATACGGTCCTTCCATTCGGACTGTCCCTAGCTCCTTGCACTTTTACCAAGTGCATGAACGCGGCGCTTTCCCCGCTGAGACAGATGGGAATCCGGGTTCTCAATTATCTCGATGACTGGCTCATCCTAGCCCAGTCACGAGCCGAGCTGGAGCATCACAGATCCGTGTTACTCAGCCACTTGGAGTGCCTGGGTCTCAGGGTCAACTTTGCCAAGAGCTCACTGCTCCCCAGCCAGCGTATAACGTTCCTGGGTGCGGTTTTCGACTCAGTCCGTATGACGGCTGTAGTCTCTCCAGAGCGCGCTCTGGCCATTCAGCAGCTCGCGGCATCGGTCAGGAACAGAGCCTATTTCCCTCTGAAGTTTTTCCAGAGGATGTTAGGGCTGATGGCTTCCGCCCCCCGGTTCTGCAGCTCGGCCTTCTTCGGATTCGGCGGCATGCAGTACTGGTTGAAGTTCCGGGTCCCTCCTCGGGACCCTGCCGCCAGGCGTCTCAGGGTCTCAGGGTCAATCAGGCCTGTTTGGCAGCTCTGAAACCCTGGATGAACCCTGTATGGTTCAGCCAAGGGGTACCCCTACAGGTGGTGTCCAGAAGGACGGTGCTCTCAATGGATGCGTCCAACACAGGTTGGGGCGCTCTTTGCGAGGGCAGACCGGCCTTCGGCTCGTGGTCTCACGAGGAATGCCATCTGCACATCAACTGCCTCGAGATGTTGGCAGTGATTCGAGCCCTTCATGCGTTCCAGGCACACCTGACAGGGCGCCACGTCTTAGTCCAGTCGGACAGCATGACAGTGGTGTCATACATAAATCACCAGGGCGGTCTTTCATCCAGCCACTTATGCGCTCTGGCGAAGCGTCTTCTGGAATGGGCATCACCGAGGTTTCAGTCGCTCAGGGCGACTCACATACCCGGGAGAACAAACTTGGGAGCAGACATGCTATCTCGGAGCAATGTCCCCTCAGACGAGTGGATGCTCCACCCCCAGACGGTTCTCATGATCTGGGAGTTCTTCGGAAAGGCAGAGGTAGACCTCTTCGCTTCAGAAGGCAACTCTCACTGCCCAATTTATTTCTCGAAGGAGAAGATGCGCTGGCCCATATCTGGCCCAGCACCCTCCTTTACGCTTTCCCCCCATCGCTCTGATCCCACAGGTCATCAGACGAATCAGGGAAGACAAGCACAGAGTCCTCCTGGTGGCCCCGCTCTGGAGGAGCCAAGTTTGGTCCTCAGAGCTGTTCAGGCTTTCCACAAAAGCTCCGTGGCCGATCCCCGAGACGGGACCTCCTCTCTCAGGCGAACAGGACGATTTGGCATCCCCAGCCAGACTCTGGGCTCTGCACCTCTGGTCCCTCGACGGGAGCCTGCTAACCTCCCCGGGGACGTGCTGAATACCATTTCTCAGGAGAGCTCCGTCCATGAGACTCTCTACGCCCAGAAATGGTCGGTCTTTGTTGACTGGTTTCTACACGCAACATAGACCCAGTGGAGTGTGACGTTTCTCCGATACTGTCTTTTCTCCAGGAGCGTTGAATCTGGGTCGCACCCCTTCAACGCTCAAAGTTTACGTAGCAGCATTGCAGCGTTTCACGCTCCTATTGCTGGCCAGTCAGTGGGACGAAACAACCTCGTGGTGCGTTTCTTGAGAGGTTCTAGGCGATTAAATCCTCCTCGTCCTCTCACTGTTCCCACCTGGGACCTCTCTTTGGTCCTCAGAGCTCTTAAAGGGCCTCCCTTTGAGCCACTGCGTTCAGCTGACCTCAGGCCCTGACGCTCAAAACCGCTCTGCTACTTGCACTAGCATCGGTTAAGCGAGTTGGTGACTTGCAGGCCCTCTCCGTGAGCCCTGCATGCCTTAAGTTCGGGCCCAACGACTCCAAAGTCGTTTTGAAACCTAGGCATGGCTACGTCCCTAAGGTGCTCTCGACTCCATTTCAGCGCACAGTTATTTCCCTCTCAGCGCTTCCTCCCTCGTCGGATGAGCGAGAGCTGGAACTACTCTGCCCTCTGCCCTGTCAGGGCATTAAGGACCTACGTTGATCGATCACAACCTTTTCGGCAATCTGATCAACTCTTTATCTGCTTTGGTGGCCGCACCAAGGGGTCTTCGGTCTCAAAGCAACGTCTTTCGCGTTGGATAGTCGACGCTATTGCTCTTTGTTACTCCTCTATGGGCCTCGACTGCCCCATAGGAGTTAGAGCTCACTCTACTAGAGGAATGGCTTCCTCTTGGGCCTGGTCTAGTGGAGTTTCGATTAAAGACATCTGTGAGGCGCCGGCTGGTCCTCACCGTCCACTTTTGTCAGATTTTATCATTGGACGTCCCACCTTACAAGCTCGGTCCTCTCGGTATGATCCAGCGGCCTCTATCGAGCTCCGCTTCATGCCACTCTGGGAGTTAACTCCCTTTTTGTAGTGTAACGAGGGTTCCCTCACGGTGCCCAAGACAAGTCCAGTCGTTCCCTGCCGTGGCACGGCGCGGTTGAATTCGTTCCCCATACGCAGTACGAGTAAAGTATCGAAAGGGAACGTACTCGGTTACTAACGTAACCTCGGTTCCCTGAGATACGGAACGAGTACTGCGTTACATGCCGTGCCACAGGCTGCGGCTTCAGTGTCGTCGCTTCAGTCGAATGACCTGAAATCCTATGGCGAAACGCCCGCTTATATAGCCCTAAACCCCGCCCATTTCGGCGGGAATATTCGCGCGCTCTGTCGCCATAGGTTGCGCAGCTATGCCGCGCCGTCATTGGTTCAACAACTTGTCTATGAGTGAACCAATGACGATGCAGTTACACTGCGTTATTGAAAAAGGCTTCAGTAACGGGGAAAAAGGAGACCTTTCCCCATACGCAGTACTCGTTCCGTATCTCAGGGAACCGAGGTTACGTTAGTAACCGAGTACGTTATTATGTCATATGTAGTTTAAGAGTTTTTCAGGTAAGAATATACTGGTTTAAAGCTCAAATTTGTGGTTTATTTTTTAAAAGTAATGCCTATTTGGAGTTTGGGTGCTCATGTACCCCACCGAGAACAGCCTAACCTCGGCTAATACTTCTGACATTTGCCACTGGTTCTGATGTTTCTGTAGTGGTTAAACATGAGATATAATTAATCTTTTGTAATTCTAACAGGTGATGTTTGGTCTCATGAATCTATAATTTGAACTAAAAGTGAAATCTTATAACTTTATATAGTTAGGCATTATAGTTTAATGTTGTGGCCTACTTGAGCACTGACTTTGTATGTTTGACTGAATCATTTGCTTTATTGTAGCTGCTTATACTTTCATAATGGCTATTATTGACCATTAAAACTGACATTTAACAAAAAGAGTCAGGGTTGTGTTTTATATTTGTAGTGTTACAAGCTCTCCTAGTCTATGGTTGGGAGACAGTAAACAAGATTAAATTAAATTAGAAAGAGAAACAAAACCAAAGAACATGGAGGGTTGCCTTCAGTCCTCTGCCCCAGAAATGTGAATGAGCCACTTATTTATATATAAAAAAAAATATTTATGCAGGGAAAATGATAGCAAAACAGTCTTCAGGAGAGGGGCTAGCCAAAACAACAAACAAAAGAATTACTAACTGTTAGAATGAAAACTAAATGACCTATGCAGGTAAAAGAAATAAACAACATAGGATTCCCTCCACTCCCTGGCTAACCAAAAACAAGCATAAACATTACAAAAGAAAAAGTGGCACCCCCTCTCTACAGCTTTCTTTAACATAAAATTTATTTAATATAAGAAAATACAATACCTTTTAGTTAACAAAACAATGTTAGAAAGAAAAAAGAAACCACTTCCTGGTAACGATAGGCCTCAGGGACAAGTTTGTACGCTAGTAACACTGCAGACTTGACCATGTCATAGTCAAGAGAACTTTCTATAGGTAGAGATGAGCAAACTTCCTGGGCTTTTCCTGTAAGGCTACACTGGACTAATAAAGCCCACATATCCTTCGGCCACCTTAATTTATTAGCAACGCATTTGAATGCAACAAAGTAAGAGTCGACTTCTGTCTCTCTGAATGGAGGCACAATACTTGAAACTATCACAAGAGGGTGCATGCGAAAAATCCTCAGTGTCTGTACTACCAGCAGTAATTAAGGGTGACCGACATAGGTCTAGTACGTGGAATTGGAACTGGCTTTACAGTCAAATGCTGTGCTTCCAAATCCAATTTATGTAACTGGATATCTCTATCAGCCTGCCTCTCCACTACTCTAAGCTTTGTCATTTCCACCTCACAATCCTGTTTTTTATCAAAAGATCCAATTCCTTTAACTTCAACACAATCTTTGGATCTTGAGACATAACAGAGTCAGAGTTGGGATTCGCATCTTCAGCCTCAAATGATGCTTCAGACTGAACCTCAACACCTTCCTCCGACTCTCTAGGCAAAATACCCGCATTTACTAATTTCTCAAACAAGTCATCCTTAAGTACTTGCTTTGTGACCTCTTTCTTAACAGAAATATCAAAGAATTCTACTATCACAACGATTAAAGGCTTCAATTGTAGGAGAAAGAGTAAATGCGGTAAAATCAAACTCCAAAATAAATACCACAGCTACAAATACTTACAATTCTTTCCTCCACACCTACAGTCGAAAACAGGTCAAACAATATTTAGAGAAAAAGAGTACTTACCACCAGCCAATTAATGGACAGATAAGCCCCCACTTGTTACAAGCTCTCCCAGTCTAGGGTTGGGAGACAGTAACAGGGTTAAATTAAATAAGAAAGAGAAACAAAACCAAAGAATGTGCTTGGGGGCACATTGGGGGGCACATTCAGCTGCCTTGGGGGCGCGTTACGAAAGGGGCCGCACACGGACGGCTCGACGAGCGGTTCCTTTCTGTAAATAGCTCTGTAGCTCCAGTGAGCCTTCCATTCCTTCCTGATCTCCATTTTTGAGATCGGGAGGGCATGGAAAAACCCTAGCCGTTCAGATCTGAATCTGGGCCCAGACAGACGGGAGGGGGATGATGCGAGATTGAGATGGATGACCAGCGGCGTTTGTGATCAGTCCCCCAACTGCATTTTCCCCCATCTGCCCTCTCCTCTTCTTCTTCCACCTCGGGTGCCTCCTCCTTCTCGGAGCAAATCACAGAGACGGCAGGACTCGAAGAGGAAGAAGCAGGTTTTAAGAGAGGTGATCAGTCGCAGATGCCAGCACCATCTGTAATAGATTACCTCTCATTGTGAGGGCGACTTTACACCTGCCCTCGCCACTTCTTCCTCCGCCTCCTGGGTTTTGATTCATTTAACATACTCAGGCACTTCTTAAACAGTCAGGCTGATGGCTGGGCCCTTGATGAATATTTTTTTAAGGGCCCGCCTTCTGGCTTGATAATAAAAGAGGCTCTTTTAGGCTTCAAAGAACCCTAGATTTCATCCTCCTTTGTGAAAGAAAAGGAAAAGAGGAGTCTTCGGTCTTCGAGCCGCAGGAAGGTAAGCTGGGTCTATATTTATGTTTCTAAATATGTTGACCTTGTGTTCCTGTACAGTTTTTCCTGAGTATGTAGTCAGAAAAAGTAAGGGTTTTTTGGGCAAACTGAAGTTTGAGTTAGCACTCGTCAGTTCAGTTAATATTTATGTCTAGTGTCGGCCTTAATTGGCCGCCTGACATTGTTTGCTTGTTGATCTTCACTTTATTTCCTCTTATTCAGTGGAATTCAGAGGTGAAGCCCAGGCATTGCTATGCTTTGTGTGGCCCTGTAGGCCTGCATCTTAGCGGCCCAGGCTAGGACTAGGTTTAGGTGTTTATTATTATAAATCACTCTTTGTATTATTATCACTTGGTAGGTTGTATAGTTCCTAGTTCTGGTCTCCTCCTGAGGCAGTTGTTAGGCCTTATGCCCATTTCCCCTTGTTTATTGTGTAGGTGCAATGGATGAGGTTAGCAGCTAAGGCCTCCTTGATGCTGTGGTCTCAGGTGGTTGGCCCTTATCTTTGCGTAGATAACTGTATGCAGTGAAAAAAAAATGCTAGGACCCACTCTCTAGAACTTGATTCATGCTATGAATTTGTCTTTCCCCTGAGCCCCTTGAATTAACATTCAAGTTTGGCTTACGGTGCTAACTTTTTAGCCTCCGAGTAAAAGGTGCTTTTACTGAGTACACTGCTTGTTGGATTGTATTAGGAGGACTGTTATGTGGGCACTTTACAGTCTTATCTGCTGTTGCTGTTGTGTGGTTGTTTCTTGCTCCCAGCAAGATTGGTGTTCAAGGTGAGTGGCCTTGACAGGCCGCCCTTGGATTTTTCCCACTCCCACTTCTGGGGTTGTGACTTAAGCAGAATAACATGTATGAGTTTCTATTCCACACAGAACTATTGTCATGTTGTAGGCCCCTCTCTGGCCTCCATGATTATGTGCATACAGTATGGTCTATCTGTTAGGTTGAGCTTTGTACTCCCCTGCTAGGGTTGTCTTGTATAGTGCTTAGCTCCCTAAGCTGATCATTGGTTGAAGGCTTCCATGAGGCCTCCTATTGAGGATCAGCACCAGGCTGGTTTGTGCTCCCCTGTAGCAGGTTTCTCAGTGCACAGCCTCCTCAGTGCAAATAATCAAGCGCTGAGTAGATCCTAGGATTGAGAAGATTATACTCCCCTCATTAAGAGGGTTCATAGCATTCAGCTGAGTTCTGCTCTCCAGGATGCCTGTCTCTACGCATGGGTTTGAGTTGCTTACTGCCTTTTTGCAGTCACTCTTACTTGCTGTCTTCTCTGAAGAATGCGATGTTGAGATTCTGTATTCAGACAGGGTTGGCCAAGGCCAAGTTTGTCTTCTGTCAGACCAGGTTGGCCTCCCCTGGTGGCACTGGAGTGACTACGTTCCCCCTTCTAGTGGTTCCTTTCGGTTCGAGGGCCACATTGCCTTAAAGGGACCTTCTTTCCTCTGAAGATTTGGTCCCAGAAGCCTTGGAGCAGCTTTGGTAGGCTTTCTATAGAAGGCCTCTTTGAGGTTTAGCTTGGGCTGTTGGCTGTAGGGAATGCTGTCATTGACATCCTTTGTGTGACCCGAGGGTGAGTTGCTATCTGGTGTTTCTTTCGAAACTGCTTGATGTTTGTCTAGCCATCTTATGGCATGTACTTTCCTTAAGCATGGCGGTGTGGGTATATCGTTCCCCTTAGCATTCTGAAATGCAGAGTTGAGTTCCCTTTCAAAAGGGAACATCTCAGGTTATGTATGTAACCATGGTTCCCTGAGCGCAGGGAACAAGACTCTGCGTTGCCCTGCCATGCTTCGGGGCTGCCTGCTGAACAGTCCCTCAAGACAATAAGATACTAACTGATTCTCTAGGCGCTCCTTATATACTTCCGGGTCGCGCTATGATGATGTCATAGGCTGTTGCTGGCCAATAGAATTGGAGTGGTTTGATACTTGGCTTTCAGACATCGATTCACGTGTGACGTTCCCCATAGTGTTCTGAAATGCAGAGTCTCATTCTCTGTTCTCAGGGAACCATGGTTACATATGTAACCTGAGATGGTTTCCTACATTTTTTTAATGTCATTTCAAAGTCGAGGAGAATTTCCAAAAGGCTGGATCAAATATTACACAACATTCAAAAATTTGTTTGACCTGGCACCAATATAAAGGACTATAGAGTAGTGCAGGTATGACATCACTTTTTGTAGGCCAAAACCCGAAAGCGAAATAGCATTTTAGGACTTCCGGTTCCATTGCCCTAAAGTCAATGGGTTTTTTTGAATGGGTTTTTGCTAAATTGCCTTGAAATAAGGTCTGTGGTTAAAAAAGCCTCTAAATATTTTCACCTTTTTATCTATGACATAAAACACACCAGTTATATCCTGCTTGTGATTTTTTTAAACCTTTATTGTTTTTTAAAAACGGCGGTTGCTAACAAGTGTGGCGGGGACTTTAGACGTCATCATGACAAACAAGACATTTGGACAGCATTTCTCATGAAAAAGTGGATAAGTATTCATACACAGCACAGATCATAATCAGAGAGTACGTTTTTAAATAAAATTGTTTTTTTTAAATAAAGTTTGAGGAAGCTTGGTGGTGGTGACGTTGATCCACGACCATGGTGTGCTGTAGTCGTACAGTTATCTTGTTTAACACAACTGATTTAAAATAGTTCCAGTCTTCACATACACCCTTTACATCCCACCCCAATTAGATAATATCCTATCCTTAACCCTAATTATTCTCATTCCTGCTTACTTACAAAGCTGCAAGTATCTTGTGGAAAGCAACAGGCAGCTGCCTGGAACTCATCCGACACAGAATTGCTCATTGTATGGGACGTGTAGCAGAACTTGCTGTGAAGGAATCCAGATGAGCAGCTTACAGACCTTCAGCCAAGCTGCACTTGCACATATACGCCCCGTGGACCATTTGGCTGCAGATGAGGTGTCCCCTCTACCATCTTCACATCATACCTCTGACTTCTGTACAGGCCCTCCAGAGACTTAGCACTCTTAAGGAGAGGGCATTTGATCTCCAGCAGTTCCTCTGAGTTCAAAACTCCATCGGGACTGGCTGACAGTCAGGGCTCGCTTGCACACACGACTGTGCCTCTGTGGCTGACTTTAAACCCACACGCTCTAGCCAAAGTAAGGCAGATATCTCACTTTCTAAGCCATGGTGAGTTGCCGCATTCCCATGGAACCTGGGGTAGAGGTGCTCTCTGATAAAGGTTTGAGAGTTGCCTCTGATGGGGACCTTCTTTGCAGCAATGATTCTAACCTTACGACCGTCTAACCGTGCTGTACATTTGTTGGGACCAATGGCCACAAAACTGTCATAAAACAACATGCACCTCTGGCAGATGTTGGTGCCATTATGGTCAGCATGTGGTGAGGATGCAGGCTGTTCTGGCTCCTGTCCCTGCACAGCACTCAGACATTTGTGCAGAAGGCTTGACCACAGTCAGTCGAAGATGCTTGAGACCCTCTCTCAGCTCATACTGGGTGTGAAATGAAGGAGTGGGAGGCAGAGGTTGATTGTTGGGCATTACCTCTGGTCTCAGCAGCACAATCAGCAGCACAATCAGCAGCTCGGTGGTAGGAAAAGGTGATGTCCATTAACCTCTTCGGGCAGAGGTTCCTTTGGATCCCCACATTCCAGAGTCGCTGCTCATCTGTGCAGGCTATGCCAGTGAGCCCACTGGACACAGCATTTTCAACCTGAGACCAAACATATTTACTGATGAGTTTGTATACTTAAAAGAAATTTCAAAACATTCACAGTTGTCTTATTTCATTCATTATTATTACACTTGATGTTTACCAACCTTATTCCTTATATCAGGTGATAACGATTTGACTTAATGTTAATGCTAATCTGCTTTTTGCATTGTTCCGTGTTTTGCATGTCAAAAAATGTCCAATTTAAGAAAGAACTTGCCACGGCTGGTGCAACCCTACCCTGGACACCATTCACTTACCTTACTCCTCTCTTAACTTTTAAAGGGGTTTCTGTACCCGCAGTCTTCCGTCTGCCAGACGAGCTTGTGTGCATATCATAGGCGGATATGGCCCAACTTCCTGTTCACCTGTGGGTTTACTGGTGTCAGGCAAGCACACTATATGCATGTCGCCACCTATTGTATTGGAGTTCAATCAAAGTTAGGCCTCTAAGGCTGAACCATAGACTGTAAAATAGGGTTGAATGCTGTGCAAATCATTCCAATTTTTTTTTTTTTTTTTTTTTTACAATTTATGGTGCAAACACACTGAAAAATAGTTATTTAAGCAGACCATAAAAACAATTGATGCGCCAGTGCAAGTAGCGTTGGGGCCAAATCGCAATAATAATTTACCTCCTGTGTTTGTCACTTAACACTCTGAGGTCTGAAAAACGCAGGCGCGTTTTGCAGGTTTTTTTTCACATTGCAGCAAAACAGACTTAAAATACTCCGTCATTTTGTCATAGAGACATAAGTAATATATCAATGAAACTATAGAATACTTCTTTTATTTATATACACTCAAAGTAAAACAAAATGTTGTGCTTTTTGTAAAATAAAGAAAACTAACATGATGCGTGATCTCTCTCTCCCTCTGAACGAAGTCCAATCTGATAGTTCTCAGAAAAGAACTGTAACTTAGTGAATACTAATCACAGAAAAATTTAACTTATGTCTAAAAAACGTTAAGATGTCAGGTTTTAAATCATGTAAGTCAATCGAAAACAAACTTCTGTGTTTATGTAATCTGTATGAAAAAGAGATGTCAGAAATCCGTGATTCAGCTCTTACCCGCTAATGCGGCCACACCCCGGAGCCAGCGCTATTCAGACGCAAATTCAGAGGCATACATGCATCATAGTCTCAATCGTGTATTTATTGTCTTGAAAAGTGTTATCTGGATGAAAAGTTCATGGTTAGCGATCTCTAGAAGACATGCAGTTAGTCCTGTTTACTTTTCTTCTATGGATGAATTTTAGATGAGTTTTTTTTCTTCTTTAGCGCCCTCCTGCTGCTGTATGAATTGGAAACTCCATTCATGGAATAGCCTCTCTTCTTTTTAGATGAATTTGTGGACTAAAAAATGCACTCGCTCCCTCCGACTTCAGGATGAATTGAACACCAGCGCTTATAGTAATGACAATGAATATAATAAATAAACTATATTCTATATATAATATAAATATAATATAGAAATTGACATAAGCATATATAATCCAATATTTCTCCAAATGTGCATGCTTTTAAACTAAAAGCCTATATTCAGACTCTTGCATCACAGAAATACATTATATTTTAAAGTATAATATCAAAATCATTACTTTATATGTAATAATATTTTTCTGTATGTTTCATATATATAATGACTTGAGACATCACAGAAGGTTTTTTTCACAGCCCACCTACTGAAATGCTCATTAATATGCAAGTCATTTCAGCTCATACATCCAATTCTTTTGTCTTCTCAGGTGATAATGGCCCATTTTCGTGGTGATTCACGCCTCCTCGCATACTGTGTTTCTTGGCAAAAAGTGTCTTACAAAAACAAATCAATATATTGTTTTATATGAAGGAGTAGGCAGCATAATTTTACATAATTTGAAGCAAAACTCTAGTTTACAACCTCCAATACCCAAAGTCTTGTGAACACGATTTACTATACTTTTTTGGCCTTATTTCAGTGACTTAAGTTTTTTGTGTTTTTTCAATAACGCATAAATGTTATTCCTTCAAAAACACAAACATGTACATACATGTTCCTCACATTATTGTAGCCTAGTTTTGTGCTGATACAGTTGTAATGACACTTTTGTCATTTAATGTTATGAACAATGAAAAAAGCACAAATGTCAGGCATGTCAAAACTTCTCCAAGCCCCAAATCAGCCTCAGACCAGAGGGTTTACAGGAACTTATTCCCAAGGTCACAGCTGGGTGGCAGCTGTGCAGACCATTGATTCAGTCTGATTTATGTATAAATAATACAGATCTTTTTGGAATTATCTTTAAACATGTATACATTAAAATTTAAATTAATTCAATTAAAATGTATATTTCAATGATACATTTAAACATGAAAAATTCTAACTAGGAACAATTTATAAATTGTTTACTTAAAAATGAATCCCTTGTTAAGAATTTAGTTTTATATGCTTTATGTCACAAAAAAATAACACTTATTAAGTTTATTATAACATGATAGATTTACCATATTAAGTAAAACCCCAACTTAATGTTATAAAAATGGGTAACCCAGAATGAAACATACTTTAAACATTTATTAATCTTTAATAAAGCATTTATTAATCTTAGTTTTAACATTTACTCATACATTATCTAAATCAAAATATGTATTTTATAACAAAGATTTATAAATAGTGTAACAAATAATAATAGTAATTATTACATTTATATAGCTCTGAAGGGTGAATCTCCAAACACCACCAATGTGCAGCATCCACCTGGATGATGTGATGGCAGCCATAGTGCGGCAGAACGCCCACCACACATCAGCTTATTGGTGAGAGGAGACCGTGATGAAGCCAATCAGTGTATGGGGATGATTAGAAGGCCATGATGGTCAGAGGCCAATAGACAAATTTGGCCAGGATGTCGGGGTTACACCCCTACTCTTTTTGAAGTACATCCTGGGAATTTTAATGACCATAGAGAGTCAGGACCTCGGTTTAATGTCTCATCTGAGGAACGGAAATGTATTGTTTATTGTTAGTTCATGTTAATTATACATTAACGAATAAGACCTTATTGTAAAGTGTCACCTGAATCTTTAAAAAAAAAACAAAGCACTTTGAACAGTATGGTGGTGAGTTGGGGGTACATCTGAGGAAAAGAGCAGCTTTTTAATTTATCGTGTTTTTAAATAGTTTAATGTATATGTATTAATTAATGTTTATTTCTATTTTCTCAGCCTTTGTACTTCTGCCAAATACATCCAAAAGGTAAGTTCAGTACCAAATCAAGTTATAGTTTGATACTAGTAGTTTTAGAAAAACAAACAAACATTTTTAATTATTAAATTTAATTAAATTAAATTTATTGAATTATTGGCAGAGACACCAGTACAGTAGTTGATGACATCCAGAGAGCGTAGGAGGCAGTACACAAAATCTGGGCTAGAGTGTCAAGGGCACAAAAGGCAGCCACAAAGAAAACTCACAGTTCAGTTGAAATGGTCAGAGTTGCTGAAAGTGACAGTCATAGTCACAACCAGCACTTTGAGGAGGAAATTCTTGGAAATTTCCAGATCCAGCCCTGTCAAGTTCTGAGAGTGAACAAGATCCTACACCCAAGCTCAGGGAAGAACTTTCTGAATGGGCTTGTACATTTCAAGTCAAGCATAATGCTGTGGATGCTCTCTTAAACATACTCAAAAGACATGGGCATGCAGAACTCCCCCATACTGCAAGGACACTCTTTGGAAACAAGAACCAGTATGAACATACTACCAAAGATGGTGTCGAGAGTGTACAATTTAATGTAGCAGATCAGCTCTCCAGACATCTTACCAGATATCCTGCAGCTGTGACAGACGATCTGCAGTCACTTGACCTGTCAATAAATATTGATGGGCTACCATTATTTAAAAGTTCAAACCTAGCTCTCTGGCCAGTTCTCTGTTCCAGTCACCTGAATGCGTTTTCCCCCTGTGCATATCCACTGCGGCATCCAAACCCAAAACACCGAACTTTGTTAATGACACGGTTCAGGAATCGGCAGAGCTAATCCAGGATGGTCTGACCTGGGGAGGCAGACGCTTAAACATCCAAGTAAGATGTGTTACCTGCGATGCTCCTGCAAAATCAATGGTCAAGTGTGTAAAGCAGTTTTCTGGATATTATGGGTGTGACAGATGCAACCAGAGGGGATCCTGGGATGGCCAGATGATATATCCTGAGACAAATAACCTGACCATGAGGACAGATGAATCATTCAGGGAGTGCTGGCAACCTGAACATCACCAAGAAGAGCAGATTTCACCCTTCTCTGTCCTCCCGATTGACATGATAAAATCATTCCCTATTGATTATATGCACCAAAGCTGTCTTGGGGTAATGAAAAAGTTGCTGCTTTTGTGGACAAGAGGTAGAACAGATTTCCGGATGTCATCAGGAGATGTGACCAGTGTAAGTGAGAAGCTGGTGTCACTAAAGAAGTCCATTCCTGACTGCTTTGCCAGGAAGCCAAGGAGCCTGAAGGAAATTGAACGCTGGAAAGCAACAGAATTCCGACAGTTTGCTTTATATACAGGGAAGATCGTCCTAAAGGGAGTTTTCCAAGATCACCTGTATGAACACTTCTTGAGTTTCAGCACGGCTCTTTGCATTTTAGTGAGCCCAGAGCTAACAAAGTCACAAGGACCTTACGCAAACCAGCTACTTAAGTTTTTTGTGGAGAGAGGACGGGAGCTGTATGGAGAGACATTTTTGGTTTACAATGTCCATTCCTTGCTGCACCTTGCAGAAGATGCCCAAAACTTTGGCAGCCTTGACAGATGTAGTGCCTTCAAGTTCAAGAGCTATCTTCATCGCATGAAAAAAATGGTCCGATCTGGGAAAAATGTTTTGGCACAAGTTGCAAATCGTCTGGAGGAAACATCAAAGTCCAAGATAGAAAACAAGGAAAGCGTGATGTCATTCAAGTGCCCAACAATGCGTTCGTGTTAAGCCCCTGAACATTGTTGCGAGGTGGTGTCAGAAGAAGTGGACAACATGGTGTTATGCAGGGTGTACACAAATCTACAGCCATAACTAATGACACCGTGTGATTCACGTCTCTATGGAACATACATGGCTAACATTAGACATTCTCAAATGCTTTGCTTAGAAAGAAAATCACTTCAGAGGAGGGCATTCATTGTGGAGGAAAACCATGGGATCAAAATTGTGGTCTCCATTCTTCATACATTCTAGGGTGTGACAAATTAAAAAAAAAATAGAATTACCAAAAATAAAATAATTAAATGATGAGAGGATGACAAATTGGATAAAAAAAAAATACATACTTGAAGTATTCCTTTTGCCCCCTGAGTCTCTACATCTTTCAGCTTCACCCCTGAGTGTCAAACTCCTTCGGCTTCACCCCTGAGTTTCTGGGTCCTGAAGATTTGCCCCCTGAGTCTCTGCCTCCTACAGCTTCAGCCCTGAGTGTCGAACTCCTTCGGCTTCACCCCTGAGTTTCTGGGTCCTGAAGATTTGCCCATGAGTTCCTGCCTCCTACAGCTTCTAGTGATTTGCTCTCCAGCACCATTTACTTTTGAAAACCTTTCCAGTACAACAAGAAACAACAATGGAAAACATAATTTAAGTATGAGGTTAGAGAAAGTAGCCAATGATTGTCTATTATTAGGTAATTGTGTACACTTCGTTTGTGTATTGCAAGGTAAACTAAAAGATTTATCTGAATTTTACTTACAGGTTTATCTGCGCTGTAGTACTCAATTTCATTGAGCAAAATGAGGTTGAGGTGGCACCATCCTCATGGTTAGAGTGGATCGATGGGGTAGGATTTTAGTCCATAAATGTTTTTCATAAAACATAAATGATAAACATTAAACAAGGTCAACTATACACATAGAAAACATTAAGTAAACCTTCTTGTTTCTGTCTGAAAGGTTCAAATGTTGGAACCAAGGTCAAGAAATGTGCCATTCCAGATAAACAACTCTGGACAAAATATGCAGTCAGAGTATTTTCTGACACAGGTAAATAATGCAAAATACCAATGTTATTTTGAATCTCATCAACTACTGCTAACCATTCCTAAAATGTGAATAATTTATTGAATCTATATTAAGCAAAATTTGTGCTATTTTGAGAACAGACAGTTACAACTTGGCAAGATGTCGCGGCCAAAAAGCACTGGAAACCTCCCATGTTGAGGATTCGGATGGAAATAATGCACGAAAGATTGTCCCACCTAAACAATTTAGAGGTATCAGACCTGTGCTGACACTGTAAATAAAGTTAGATTTTTACAATGAAAAACAATTTCAGTTTTAACTTTTGTTTCTTGCAGAAGAAGAAATTCAGCCCAACAAGCCAAGAAAGACACAACATTGTAAGATACATGTTAAACAAATGAAATTGGAATGATCAAGGAAAGTCAAAATGCATGTTGTCTATACATATTTTCTTTAAATGCTCATTTTGTTTTACAGTTCAAGAGGACAGTGAATCATCTCAAGGTGAAATCATTATTATTTTACTGTCACTGCATTCATTATTAAATATGAGGTTATACAATAAAAATAAATTATTCAGAACAGGACCATTTAGCATCTATTTTTCCTATTGATAATAAATACTTCTTTCTTGCCCTTTTGTTTTTGGCCCTGAAGATGAAATTTCCAGTTTGAGAGCAAAGAAAAATAAATAACGACCAAGAAGATCAACAGAAATTGCACCTGATTGTAAGTATAAAGAAAAAAAAGCCATCAACTGTTGATGATAATCTAAAAATGGCAACCTGGTCTCATAGGAGAGACGTACCAGTGGGCACGTCGGTACGTAATTTTCACAAAATTACGTACCGACGAGTACGTCTCGCTGCAGTTTCCGACAGAAACGAACGCTAGAGGCCGGTAAAACGTCGATAAGCGCTTTTGCTCGTTTTCACGCACGGTTTCGACGCCGGCTGGGGTCGGATTATGGATTCGTAAAGACTCATTTCGCTTTTTTTGCCCATGACCAAGCTTGCTCGGTAGCTCGGCCGATACGGAGTTGGACTTACGGCGAGGAGTCGACTCCCCCTGCCTGGGTATGAATCCCGTGAAAGGCGATTGACGGCAAAAAAAAAAAAAAAAGCTCAAAGAGAGATCTAAACGAGCTGAAAAACGGACGCTTCTTACGTCACGTTTGCTTTTGTTAACACTATCGGGTAGGTTTAGGCGTAGCGTCGGTGGGAAGTTATTTTAAAACGCAACGGAGCGCAAATGTCAAATCGAGAACCGCGGCGATTCATCTAAAAAGCAAGGTCATAAAAACGTACCGCATTCACCCTATTATCTGCTCCGGCAAAAAAAAAAAAAAAAAACAAAAAAAAACACGCTTTTGGTGCCGCTCAGTGGACATTTCAGAGCGAAACTGCAGCGATATGTACTCACTGGTACGTATTTCGCGACTCGCGAAAACGTGCCCACGGGTACGTTTTCGTCATGAGACCAGGTTGAAAAATGGAATCCCCTTTTTATGTTGCATAAAAATGATCTAATTAAGGAAGGCCATTACATTAAGTTCCAAGAATAGCTATTCACCCAAAAATTAAAAAATTCTGTTATTATTTACTGAATAAATTTACTTCTTTTTAATAGAACAGAAAATATTTTGAAGAATGTTGATAACTAAACAGTTTTGGAGACCCACTGACTTGCATAGTAGGTAAAAAAAAATAAAATGGACGTCAATGGTGCCACAAAACTGTTTAGTTACAAACATCCTTAAAAATATCTTCCCTATATTTAGCAGAAAAATGAAATTTATTCAGGTTTGGAAAAACTTGAGGGTGAACTGTTCCTTTAAGAAATGTCAAAATGTACTGCTAATTTTTTTTTTTTTTTTTTTTTTTTTTTTTTTCAGCTGGAGAGCAAGGGGGTATGAGGGTATGGTCACTATGATTTACTTTCATATGTTTCTTCTATTCTGATTTTTCTACTATTATCTGATATTGTCTACTCTTTTTTACTGAGTTAGATATGGAGCAACCAGTAAAAGCAAAAAGATCTACTGTGATGTTGCCGGAGGCACCTTACTGTGAGTACATTAAAATGTTTTCAGTCATTTGAATAGTTTCATGGAATTAAAGGAATATTCCAGGTTAAAGTAATTGTACCATATTTGTCTTATAATGTTAATATAAAAAATGCAAATCTGTTTTAATGAGGCATTTACAATGTTACATTAACAAAAAAATATTTTTAAAAAAAGTATTACCTCATGATTTAAACAGCCTATGAGTAATATAGTTTTTATGGCTTTTATCTTTTATTGTGATGTGTTTACAGTTCTTTCTCCTGTAACACCACAACTGCAGCCACCAGTTAATTTCTGCCAACCGACAGAATCAAGGTACATTAAAAAAAGGTTTTTCCTTATATATATATATATATATATATATATATATATGTGTGTGTATATGTATGTTTTTTTTTTTTTTTATAACTACACACAGAAACAGATATTGATCTGATAACTTTTTGTGACTTGTTTTAAGAAGCGTGACTGATCCACAATCCTTTCGAGATGGTAACTATTTTAATTTCTTCACAATTATCTTATTCAGTGTCATTATTGTCTCCCAAACAGACTTATGTTGACTTATGGCAGCGTTCATTTTTTAATTGCTGTAGTTAGAAATATTTTTTATGTTTCAAAAAAATTTTAGACCGAAATCTGCAAGTTATTTGAAAGTTTGGAGAGGAGAGTAATGCTGAAACTTGACCAAATCGAGAACAACATCCAATCAGCAGTTGCAGCAATGATGCAGTCAATAAGCCAGCCAAGCACCTCTGCCTCTGATCTCACAGAGATGCTAGAGGAGCCTTGTAAGACTGTGGAGGATTTAGAGGAGCTGTGCGAGAAGCTGAAAGATGCAGACTTTCGTAAGAAGATGGTATGTGCCATAAAACAGGCAACATTAGTAGTCATTGTTAACTTGTAATAATTTAAAATAATTTATTCTTGTGTTTAATTACCAATTGTAATTTTTTGTAGATTCGTTATCTGTGTCATCAGAGTGGAAGCAGCTTAGGAGATGTGATTAGGAGGATGCTCCAAAAAAAATTGGAGATAATGTTTTATGGGGACACTATAGTTAAAATAAATAAAAATTGCCCACCTAGTATATCAGCCAGCTCACCCTTCTCTTCAGTGTATGTGTATTGTATATATATAGCAGAAATAAATAAGATCAATGTTTGATGCTTTTGGAAAATGCAGTTTTTTTTCTAATTTTAATTCCTAGTTCCTATTTTAACAACTGTGATCTCTGTATTAAATCAAGGTGCCTGCAGTAAGGCATACCCACACCAAAAATCACAGAGTGTCGAGGAGATGATTGCTACGACCCTAAAACATGCCCCAGATCGTGCAAAAAACAGCTAATCAGGTGAGTGTATTATAAAATTTTCAGGTATAAACAGTTAGCCAAAGAAAAGCACATTTATTCATCTCACACAGACAGACGGACAGACAGACTGACAGATAGATAGAAGGACAGATAGATAAAACAATACAACATACAGGCGGACAGACAGACTGACTTCAGTTCCAACCCTGCTCCGACACACCTGTCTGTAATTATCAAGCAGCCCTGAACACCTTGATTAGCTGGTTTGATTGGGGATGGAGCTGAAATCTGCAGGATGGTCACTCTCCAGGAGCAGGATTGGACACCCCTGCACTAAAGGAAAGAGAAACAACTACAATTGACCACCTTCGATGAAATCAACTGAAGATAAAAGATCTTGGCAGAGAATTAAACAACTCTACAAAAAGCATTACCAGCTTCACTTATTACTAACCAGAATTACTTTTTTGTTCTATTACATAAATAATGCCCATTTAATTTACGAATGACTGACTGCTTTCGTTTCTGCTCTGACAGAAGCAAGACCACGACACACACGTGCATAATAGAAATCAGAAATAGGCTAGGCATGAGAAGACATTGCACGTTTTTTTCGTCGTAAAGCCAAACTTCAAAGTAAAATCAGTCGCAAATTGGAACAAGTGAACTATTTTGGAACAATTATGTCACCTGCTTAACCATTTTGTTCCGGATGAAAAGCTCAAATGCGCGCGTAATCGAGTGCTAAAAGTTGCGCTTAATTATCAAAACGTTCCTTTCGCTTTACGCTGGAGAATAAGCATAACATCAAAGATCATAAAAAACAATCAATGTATGTCATAAGACTTACCTTACTTGATGTCACATTAAAATGTATTTTTCGTATGAGTAGGGCCTACATAAGGCGCTCTGTCTGAGCTCGTGTCGTGTAACAAATGCGTCATGGAGACGAAGCTATTATGAGTTCACGTGTAGATCAAGCATGACGTCTGCATTTACATACAACTTTTATAACAACTATGAAAATATATAAATAAGAGTGGATGCTTTTATTAACGCAGAAAAAAAACACATTTTAGATATTTTTTTTAATACATATATCAAATCATAGCACAACTAAATGTGTTCGTTTTGTTGTTTAGGTTGGAAGCCAACGAGAACAACAAGAACCCCACAGCTTCCAGAGAACTTCCTGCGCATTTGCCTGACACACGCACCCACTCACAGAAAAAACTCTTTAATTTTTTTAAAGTTTAATTGTATTAAATTGTGTTTTTTTCAGAATAAATGTTTGTGTAATTCTTCTCTATTTTTGTTAAATTATAAATGTATGTTACCTATATAGTCTTGCAAACCCATTTTTACTTTCTCTTTAGTTTTACTTGGATGTCTTGTTGTGTATGTTTTTTGTTATGTCTTAATGTTCAATTAACATAACGTTTTAATTGTTCAAATAAAATATTAAAAAATAAATAGCTGTTTAAATTGTTCCTAAGAAGTTCTCACGTGTGTTTTCTTTGGTTAGAGAATAAGTAAAATAAATTTAAAATGACGTTTAGAGGACTTTAAATGAAAGTCCCCTAAACGTCCCGAATGGCCGCTGAACGTCCTGTGAACGTCCCCGTGAACGTCCGGAGGACGTCTTTGCGGACGTCCCCGGGACAGCTAGAGGACCCTACACATGGACGTTCGGGGGACGTTCAAAGAGGCCATTCAGGGGACGTTCTGGGGACGTTTTTTTGTTAGCTGGGATACTACCAGGAAACGAAGTAAATTTTAAGACAATTTTAATTATTGCTTATGTAACCATCTGTGAGTGAACATAAGCCGAGTCATTGCCAGAAGTGGCACAGATCTCTATAGCCAGAGTTGGGCCAGTTACAGTGAGCAGGAATCGGCCCAGTGCTTTACAGCCGTAACAAATATACATGTGCCAGAGCGAGCTGCGGGCCACAAATCGGCCCGGTTAACACGTGCCGATGCCGATTCTGAGCCACAGGCACCACGGGGCAGCCGAGCTCGGGCCGATTACTACATGCTATCTGGGCTAGTAACTAGTATTTTTAATGAAATGATAATAAAAATGATCATTTCTAAAGAGCTTCAAAGCTCAAAATATGGTATTCGGACCACCCCTACTTTTAGCAAGGCACCATACAGTATGTTTTTTATACTCACAGCATTAGTTAAAAGAAGAGCCTGACTTAGGCTCTTTAGGCAATGTTAGATACAGAAAAGCAGTGCAACAAATGTAATGCAAACAAGGGCTTGAGTAGTAGCTTATTTACAGCCCCTGTCACTATTTTTTTTTATAACTTTGTCCACAAGGCATATGTGTGCATGTAATGTTCATCAAATTACTGAACGAGTGAATCTAGCAGTCCGTCAAAAGATGTTAAGTGTTCACACATTTGTGGTTGTTTAATCTCGGATCATCTGAGAAAATACAGCTTTACTCTGAGACATGGTCATTGATTTCAGAATGTCTTTTTACACTGCAGAAGATCTGATAACACGTTTTTTTGTTTTTCAGACGGATGTTCAGACCTCTTTTCCCCTCAAAAAACACCTGCCCAAAGCAGTGAGGATGGGGACTCGGATGTAGATGGTGAGTTGAATAGAGTTTTACATCAAGGCAAATAATCCTTTTTAGAAAACCTGCCTTTAGTTATAGGCAACACAGTCTCACCCCCTACTCGTCAAATGTCTGACGCATGTTCAAGAGACCCTGGCGTCACTTTTTAACGCACTGGGTATACCTTTGGCGTTATTTTTCAACGTGCAGGGTAGTCCGATAGACTTCTATAGAACTCAACAGCGTTGAAATTTGACGTCTTGGGTAAGCACACCGCAACCTGTTGTCTGCCTTATGGGTCGACACTACAATAAATAAAAACAAAAAAGGAAGAGGCTACAAAAAATGATTTATGCCAGGGCGAGTCAAATGGCGGCTCCCAGATCATTTTTATCTGGCCCTCCAACTGGTTTTTGATGTTTAAAAACCCTTGCAATGTGATATCAAAGTGCCCTCTGCATAAAGGTTTAGCGCGTTCATCAGCGGTGAGTTTAACAACACTCAACTGCAGGTAAAACGGCATTCAGAGGTGAGTTTAACAACGCTTCAAGGAGCGTGCAAGTAAGCAGTTTAAGAGTTTTCTTGTCATAGGTAGGACACTGCTTTAATTATAGCATGCTGGATAACGTTTTTATCGGAGGTTTGTTGATTTTAATAAATATATATAATATGCTACGATTGAGTTCAATTAATCTTTTTTTGGTTTTGTTGTTTTATTAAATCCTCTAAATAACGCTGACGTCAACGTATGGGCGATCCCAAGGTCCATTGTGATTTTACACTCGGTAAGTAGAAGGGTTAACGTTAATTAATAGAGATGGATTACACATCAAAAACTGTTGAATCAGGTCAAGAAGTTGTGTTTAGAAACTTTAGATTTGTAAGGTGGCCATTTCTGATGACTGATGATATTTCTGATAAAAATATAGCTTTCTGCACCACATGTGCGGGCTAGCAAAGTTAGATAATTGAATTCAAGTTCATTTTTGTCGCATATAATCATGTAAGGTACAATTATTGGGGAATGTAAGATTTTATTACATTAGCCCACAACTATTATCCAACATTATAAATGTTCAGAATGAAGAATGGTGTTGCCAGATTGGTTTGTTTTACAGCCCAATTGTTAAAAATCCATGCAAAATTATATAATACACAACCAAAATAAATCCATAATTAACAATACAAATTAATTCATAACTACTACATTGTGGCATCACAATTTTCAATATGAAATAAACAATTCATATGTATAATGTAATAAGAAGTGCTGTCATAAATTTGACTGATTCATATATATAAGTAGCTTCCAAAATAGGTAAATTAGAAAATATAACAATGACATGTATGAAAATGATCGATTATGCCAATAAATTGTGTTGTGTTTGTTGACGCTGTCTAAAGTGCACTGTAGAAAATGTGTGTGTGTGTGTGTGTGTGTGTGTGTGTGTGTGTGTGTAGATTTCTAAATGTCCCAAGGAAGTTCAAGCCTTGCCCCTCCTGCCAAGCACTAACCAGGTGAGGGAAAGTGGAATAGAGCATTATGTCCAATATTCAAATATGTGGTTTTAATGTTCTACATTTCTCATTATTAGGTCAATTGACACTAAAGTATGCTCCTACTAAATGACCCTGTATGATATCTGTACTGTGTTACAAAACCGTGATAATGTAAGGCATCTGGTTGATATCAATTTTGATTGCTTGTTTTGCACCAAACGCCATAGGCAACATTGATTAGAGTAGCCTGGGTGTCTCCTACATCTGCCACTTTCACTGTATGATTATAATAATAATAATACTGTGTCAATCTAGAGACGCATATTCTGAATTGCATTGTGCTTCATGTGTTCCTCTCTTTCCTGTATACAGCCAAATTAAACTGTATCTTGATTGTAATTCTTATCTGTGACTGTGGATCTGATGTCTCACTTTGGTATACTTTTACCAACACAGGTGAGCCGCAAAACCTGCAGCTCTTGTTTCGCACCCATCTCCCAAAAAAACAAAGTAGCTGCCAAAAAAGTGACCCTGGACAGGAAGTGGGGGGAAAGGGTCCTAAAAAATAGAAATGCGGGAAGAGTGGTGGACTCTGCCCATATTGCAGTAAGTAGAAATGCTCATATTTCATTAAGCAATATGATTTGTTTCACTTTCATTAATATTGTGTGATAGGGCAAGGGCCTCATTTTACAAAAATAAGTTTAATCTGTCAGTGAATGAATTTGAGGTAGTCATAGATGGCATTGGTGTAACATATTATTTTAATTAATTTGTAATTTGCTTGACATGCATGGAATAGAATGCGCACGTGAACGCCATCGGTCTTTATTCAAGAACCGCCAAAATATCTTTATTCAAGAACCGCTATGAAGTCAAAACAATCTCTGTTACCTAAACTATCCGTTTATCACTGTAAAGCCGCTTTGCAATCTACATTGTTAAAAGCGCTATATAAATGAAGATGACTTGACTTGACTTTCTTTTTGACCAGGCGCTCATGTACATTTGTTTACATATACAACCGGCTACATTGTAAATATAACCTTGCTTTAGTACCACTTTTTTTTTTTGGTACTGCAGTATGCGTGTTACTGAAGTCTCTGTCTCTGCTAAAGGCAGATCACAAAATTCAGACCCAGAGTCACTATTAAAGACAGTCTTGCATGATTATGTAAGTAGATAACATGCTCCTACCTTGCACTACCACCCCTAGCATTGATATTGCATCTCACTTATAGTGCCTTGCGCTGCGTTATTTTTAGAGAAAGTGCATGATGACGTGCAAATAACTCAGGACATGCGTGAAAAGCCATGCTGTGTGCAACATATATATATATATATATTATATATATTATATATATATATATAATATATAGCCTGTTGCAGAGACAACCACAGCTGAGGAACATGAAGAACCAACAGTCAAAAGGCCTCAGTGACGTATCGGTACAGTCGGTCAGTATCGGTGCATCCCTAGTATGAATGTTAAAGTTTGATGCAACCAGAAGGAAACATTTGGGATTGTATGGTCATTTGTTTTCATTTCAGACACAGGAAGAGGAGGCTTGTCTTTCCATGTCCGGGAAGATGATGCTGTAGTACAACACTCTCTTTGCCTGACTTGGAATTCAACTCACAACCATCCAGTAGCATCCAGATGTAAAGTAATAGGATGTCCTTTTCTTAGATGTTGTATAAGAATGACCAGTCCTGTCTCAGTGTAAAGATGAACACCAAAAGGATCCACCTGCAAATGTTGGGCATATCCTGAGCAAAATTGGTATGACAGATCTGTGTCTTTCATAATTTTCTGAGTCAACATCAGCTCCAGGATAACATCATCATGTAGTCTGCAGCTTTTTTGAATTTCACTAGAAACTACTTTCAGTATGTTTTTATTTAAAGGTGCCCTAGAACTTTATTTTAAAAGATTTAATATAAGTCTAAGGTGTCCCCTGAATGTGTCTGTGAAGTTTCAGCTCAAAATACCCCATAGATTTTTTTTAATTCATTTTTTTAACCGCCCATTTTGGGGCATAATTAGAAATGAGCCGATTCAGGGTGTGTGGCCCTTTAAATCCCGTGCTCCATGCCCCAAGAGCTCGCGCTTCCCTTAAAAAACATAAAAAAAGTTCAAACAACTAATATAACCCTCAAATGGATCTTTACAAGTCATGCAAGTCAATGGATCTTCGTCATGCATGCTGTGTGCATACATCGAATCATGTGAGTAAAGTATTTATTTAGATGTTTACATTTGATTCTGAATGAGTTTGAGGCTATGCTCAGTGACTAATGGCTAATGCTACACTGTTGGAGAGATTTATAAAGAATGAAGTTGTGTTTATGAATTATACAGACTGCAAGTGTTTAAATGAAATAGCGACGGCTCTTGTCTCCGTGAATACAGTAAGAAACGATGGTAACTTTAACCACATTTAACAGTACATTAGCAACATGCTAACGAAACATTTAGAAAGACATTTACAAATACACTAAAATATCATGATATCATGGATCATGTCAGTTATTATTGCTCCATCTGCCATTTTTCGCTATTGTTCTTGCTTGCTTACCTAGTCTGTTGATTCAGCTGTGCAGATCCAGACGTTCTGCCCTTGTCTAATGCCTTTCATAATATTGGGAACTGGGCTGGCATATGCAAATATTGGGGCCATATTAATGATCCCGACTGTTACGTAACAGTCGATGTTATGTTGAGATTCGCCTGTTCTTCGGAGGTCTTTTAAACAAATGAGATTTATATAAGAAGAGGAAACAATGGTGTTTGAGACTCGCTGTATGTCATTTCCATGTACTGAACTCTTGTTATTTAACTATGCCGAGGTAAATTAAATTTTTAACTCTAGGTATTTAACTCTAAGATATTTAGTTGAAATCCATGCTCCGTGAGGCCTCCATAGGGAGCAATGACATTTCCTCTCTCAAGATCCATAAAGGTACTAAAAAATATTAAATCAGTTCATTAATATTTTAAATATGTTTTTAGTACATTAATGGATTTTGAGAGAGGAAGTGTCATTGCTCCCTATGGAGGCCTCACGGAGCCATCGGATTTCAACAAAATATCTTAATTTGTTTTACGAAGATTAACGAAGGTCTTACGGGTGTTGATTGTTTGCACTGTATTCACGGGGCCATCTGCCTAAACGTCCCAACACTGCTGGACCTTCAGCAAAAAGATATAGAAGTGTTTCCTACACCCATCGTCTTTTTTTTGTTTTTTTGCCTATCCGGAAGAAAGGAATGTGAGGTAGCATGTCCAACAGTTAAAAACAAATTAGAGAGGGCAGGAATAGGAGAGAAGAGGATCGCCTTTCCAGGTAATAGTCAAGAAATGGAAAAAATAGAAAAAAATATATACTACACTGTGGCACTTAAAAAAACAAACAAACATATACATAAAAAAGTAAACATTAGTGCTATCAAATCAATTTATGGTGATTAAATCGTGTGCTAATGAACAAATGGTTCAAATAATCTTCACAGTGCCACATCACACTGTGCACACTTCCAAATAGTGTGCTTCTTGCAGAGCACACAGGGCTGGCGCCCCTTCGTTGCTGTGTCTGGTGACCTCAGTCTCTCAAATGAGGAACTTCCCTTCTCCTCCTCACCACCACCATCATCATTCTCATCATCCACACAGGCCAGTGACTCAGGTAAGCACTGTGGCGCTCTAGGAGGAACATCACTGCCTTTAATGACTCCACACAGCTCTGCAGACAACTCCTCCCTGATCTGGCACAGTGTCTGATGTCTGACATCTCTTTGTGCAAAATGTAGCTGTTGGTTGCATCAATGTCAATGAAGTGGTACAGAAGTGTCCTGTACCATCTGTTGGACCTTTTGTGCATCGAGTAGTACTGGAGAACTGGTCAGAAAGATCAACCCGCCCATGTATTTGTTGTAGTCAACCACACAGCGAGGTGCTGTGATGTTTTTTCACCTCTTGTTTTCCTTGCTGTGCACGTTTCTGGTGACAGTGTCTCCATCAAAAGCTTGGTGTATGGTGGAGCGCATCGACACTTCTCTCGTGTCCATCCATTTCACGAACAACAGTCCTTGATGTCTGATCATTGTTCTTTGTTTTGGGTTCATTCTTGCGTGAAATTCTTCATTCTTCAAAAAGCTTTATATAGAAATTATAAACGTATAAGTGATAACCTCTGCCCAGGAATGATGGATACATGAGGCTGCTGATGACATCATGTGTGTCTTAAAAATATCACTGTCTCACTACATTAGATCCTACTACAAAATAAATATATATACATGCAATAATTTAAGATACAGTTATTACTATAGACCCCTTAAAAGTTTGTAAACATTGCAACGTTTCCTGGTGGGCGGGGCTTAGCTGGAGGCAAAAAGAGGCGCTGGACGCAATGTTGACAAGCGTAAGCTAGCACGTTTTAGGAGGGATTTATTAAACATGGATGCAGAAGAAGGTTCGGAACTGTCCGAATATGTACAGTCACTGACTCTGCGGGACCGTGACAGCTATTTTTGTAAATTAAATCTGGCGGATGGAAGCAGCTGCCTGACCCGTATGCCATACGGCCACGGGAGTGGCGTGAAGACTCACAGGGCTGCCGAGGGTGGAGTGCCGGACATCTACACTTACCTCATCGAGTCACAAAGTTTTACAGCCGAGAAAAGCTATGGACACAACAAGACGACATTTTAAAGTCAAACCTCAAACTTTAAGCTGCCTGCTACTTCCCCCTAAGCAACGTCATACGACGATTAGGGGTCTTTGCCTGTTTATTACAAATACATATGTAAAAAGATGAAAAAAAAAAAAAAATGGCAAAATCTTGAAAATTAAAGAAAAAAAAATGCACAGACCCAATTTCATTCATCATCATAACCAGTCATATTTGAAGTGGATCAACACCTTATCAGAGTTGTCGTAAAACTTTCTTCTTAGGACAACTTTTAACTTTTTTTATACACTTCAAATGTTGACTACTGTATGTATTATATTTTATGTGGTGTGTGTGTATCTATTAATAAATATTACATTATAAATAAATTGTATATGAACGTGTGTGTGTGTGTGTATATATATATATATATATATATATATATACACACAGTACACACATAATGTGTAAAACTTTTATTTTGGATTCATTCAGGATTAATCTTTTGACAGCCCTAATATACATACAATATTTCGATAAAATTATTACTATTACCAAATTATTATTAAAAATGTGTGTGTTTGTGTATTGTTACACCTGGCTCAAAGGTGTAACATTAAGGGAGACGACACGGCGGAATAACTTAAATCATAATATTTATTAACCAAAATAACAATCAAAAAAGTCAGTATGAACTGCAAGTGAATGGATGCATCAGTTGAAATGTTGTCAGTGCAAATGAATGGATGTAAAACAAAATACAAAATAACAGAATTAGAGTGCGGTGTTACGTGTAGCTGTGTATCAAAGCACAACAAAGACGAAGATGACGATTAACAATACTTTACTGAGACACAGGAGTTTCCAAACAGGGTTGCAACAGCATAAACACATGTAGACAACAACGAGAACGGACAAGGAGTGAAGGAGAACACAGGGTATATATACAGGTGACTAACAAAGGGAGCTTAACAAAGGGAGCTAAACAAGGTGACGGGATAATTAACAAGACACAGGTGGATCAAATGAACTAATCAACCGAACGGGGAAACTAGGTCACAGGGGAAAGACTGGAACATGACATAACATGCGGTCCTGGCAAACTGCTCCCAACCAAGAGCTGAGCAGCCGCCCCGATGAACTCCTATGTTTAAATAGACCCATGAGGAGGAGCAGGTGTACTGAAGTCACGCCACATTCACATGACCTGCAACAAAGGAAAAACCAAAACACCCAAACCAACACAACCCTAACAGTATATATAGCAAAATTATACACACATGTTGAAGTTATGGTGTAGTTTGTGTAGTTTGATATTTGGATATAGAGTGGATTATTTCGTAGTGTTTTTGAATCGTTTTTAAAAGAAACTTTTCTGTAATGAAGTTATTGAGATTTTGTATTTTTGTAATTGATTGTTTGCAGTGTATTAGGAGTTTTTTCTCATGCTGTTAGAGTAGTAGTACAGTGGTTCCCAAACCTGTCCTGGAGTACCCCCAGCCCTGCGCATTTTGTATGTCTCCCTGTTTCTGACACACCCATTTCAGGTATTGCTGTCTCTACTAATGAGCTCATGAGTTGAATCAGGTGTGATAAATGAGGGAAACACAAAATGTGCAGGGCTGGGGGTACTCCAGGACAGGTTTGGGAACCACTGGAGTAGTAGTATCTGAGGTAATTTTTATTGCAAAAATGATTGTGGACTGTTTCATTTCATGATTTTATGTAATATATTCTCTGTAGAATGAGTGTCGTTATTTGATCTTGTTCACAGATATTCTTTGGTTAAAATGTTATGACTTAGGCTATATACTAGATTGGTGGTTGAGTTCTATGTTAATATGAGGAGCTTTTCTGGATTGAACTAGTTCTAGTTGAATGTTGGGTCGAGGTGTTCTTTCAGCGGTAATTTCTGAGGTATCATTTATAATAGAATGGTAAGCAATTGTATAATGAACTATGTCAACAATAGATAATGTTTTGGTTTTGGAGAGACAATGTTTTGCAGATTTTAGCTCAAATGTGAAGTCAGTACACTTCATTAAGATAATGAAGGTCTTCAGAATGAGTAGTGTAGATGTAAGTTAGTTTTTATAGTAGTTTTGGTGCTAAAGTCACCAGGAAATTGTTACTTTTGCAGCAACATTGTCTGTTTCTCAAATAAAAACTTGTAGGTGGTTTGTAATGTGTGAAAAGTGTTTAAATAGGTGTTTTCATATGGTTTTTTTTTTTTGTTGTATATGTTTTTGGATGTGAGACTTTTTATGTAATATTGTGTAAAATTGGTTTAATTTGAATTATAGGTGTTGTATACATTTGAATAGTACAAAAAAATAATATATATTTTTTTTTACAGTTATGAGAATTTATAAATAATTATAATAATAATAATAATAATAATAATAAATATTGCAGTTGTATGTTTGTGTTGTTTTGTTTTTGAAGAGTTGTAAGTATATGACATTTTATTTTACATCTTATTTTTAAGGTGTCTGTGAAGGTGAAGGTGTTGCAGTTACTTTCTCAGAAGCAAACTGTCAGTAGGAGCCGGCAGAGGCTGACACATACGACATATACTGTCGCAGTCCATGCTAAAACAATCTCCTTAACAGTTGTGGGGTGACTGTTCATTGGTAATAGGTAGCTGGTATGAGCTTACAGATGTGTCTGTACGCTTGTTCAAACAGACACCTTGTTTCAGCACAACTGTGCAAACTACCTTTTCCATTGTTGATGACTGTGGTAGTTCAGCAGAAGTAGAACAAGGTGAACGAGAAAGTATTGTAGGAGAAATTGTGGACACAGAAATCAGAATTCAGTACTTGTGTCCACAATTCCATACTTTGGAGTTTGTGAATCTGGAAACCAGTATGACTCGATGTGAAAATTGCAGCTTTCTGTAAAACTTCCAAAGTTACATCTCTGTTACATGGACCCATCACAGCACAAAACAAGAAAATTCACATGGACCATGACAAATTCTGCAACCTATTAGGAATTGGTTTCAAAAGTACTTGGCCATGAAAAACTGCAGATTGATATGTGTGGTCCAGTCATGATAAATGTACAGTTTGTAAAGTCCATGTGTGAGGCCAGAAGCAGTAGTGTGCTTGGTTGCCACAAACGTGTGCTCTCTAATGTTGAAATTGAAAAGCACAATATTCCTTGTACTTCTACTGCCAGTGCTTGTGCTTTAAGCAGCAGTGAATGTGGTCATAGTAAAGCTGTGCAATCTGATGTTCACATTGAGAAGGACGGTGTGCTTTGTACTACTTCAGCTAGTGTTTGTGCTAGCAGTGAATCTGGACTTAGTAAATCTTTGCAGTGTGATGTCCACAGTGAGAAGGACAGTGTGCTTTGTACTCCTTGTACTACTGCTTGTACTAATGTGAAAGAGGGTGTAGATGTTCAAGATAATTTTGATGACATAGACTTGGATTTGGAAGAACTTGAGTATTAGAATGGATAGGGGGCTGTGTTTCTTTCTTTTTTTCTTTCTTTTTTTTTTTTTGAAAGTTTATGATAAGGTGAAGTTGTATTAGTTGCAACGTATATATTTGCGAAATATAAGTACAACATGTGAAGTGAGTTACTTTTTTGTCACAGGTGTATATACTTGTGTCTACTGGACTTTATAGTAGAGATGGGGTTTTTTTTCAATACTCACTACATTAGTAGAAATGTTTTCACTTGGAAAATAACACAAAAGTGTGTTATATATATATATATTTTGTTACAGTTGTAATATTTAATATTTCTTCTGTTATAATAGAATAACCATTAATAGACCAATAGATACCCATTGTGCTACGGTTTCTTATCTGAGAAAAGCCGTTTTTCCATTTATTTGGGGTGTCACATAAACACTACAGTACCCATGAGCCTTATCCACTTATACTATGTTAAAGTAGATAAAACTCCCTGATGGCCCACCGCCGATTCTCTTTTAATGAGATCCTCATCTTTCTTTCAACACATAAACACGAAAGTGTGCTTGATAATTCAACAATACGATGTTCATGACCATCAGTTTTATTTGATTCTCCTTCTATTGTGAGAACAGGGGACTAGTTTTGCTTATTAATTAAATGAAAATAAAATAAAAAATAAATTAAATTAATTAGTGGACACCCGCATCACCCGTGAGCCTCAGCATCTGTTGCTATGGAGACGGAGCCAGTCCTCTTCGCGATTGGGTGATTTCTGCAGGCCGCAAATTCTCCGTCATTGCGCTCGAACCACTTTCCAGGTAAGCCACGAGACTTGAATGTAATGATCACATTTGTTTAAATGTTATAATTGATGCTTTTCTTTGCCATTAGACTCACATGGTTTACATGTTACGTGTTAGAGCAACGAATTAAAGGCCGACCAATGGTTTCCATATTAACAGTAAAAAAAGAAGAAAAAAGACGCACCTTTTGTGCAGTCATACCTTCACTATATAATTAACATTTTCTGTTCTATCTCACCATCTATATTTCTATCTATCTCTGCAATCTCTATCTGTTATCGATCTCAATTTCTCTATTTCTCAATCTTTCCTCTCTTTCTGTCTTTGTCTACTTGTCTGTTTTATCCATCTCTGTCAGTCTGTCTGTCCTTTGTACATCAGTTTGATATAATGCCAGGGGGGTCTACAAAAAAGATTTGTCCTTTTTGTCAGGGCATTTTATTTTGCGCGCAGAAGATCTGTTGCCACTGTAAGAAGGAGCAGCCTCTGAAGCAGCGCCTCAAGAAGAAGCTTCAGAGGTTTGATGACAAGGAATGGGTGGTTGGTCATAAGAAGAACCACAACAGTGCATCCATCAAGGATGAAGCCATTATCATGGTAGGTGCAATTTCAACATGATGTTAAACTGTCCAAATCATCTAGGACAGTGGTTTGGCCAGGGTCCCACATTTTCCCATGGTCATTGAGTCACGACAGTGTGTGTGTGTGTGTGTGTGTGTGTGTGTGTGTGTGTGTCAACATTTTTTGTGAAATAAATTGGCTTTTGTGTGTGTGTATATATATATATATATATTTACCATGGTAAATACACAATACTAACATGAACCATTAATGAAACATGGAAACTGCTGATGATAAACAAAATGAACATCACGTGCATGCAAATCCTTCCCAGCTAACACATGATGTACCAGTTACGTGATTTTTATTAGGGCTTTTACTTTTTTAACTTTATTTCATGACTTATTAATTGACAATGTAAAATTGCATACTCATAGTTTCTCTTGCACTTTATATATGAAGTGATATACAGCACATGCCGCTGCATTTTTCAATGTAATTCTGAGTTCATAACAAATACAGGCATGCATTATGACAGAATCACAGGTGCAATATAATAATCAAACTTTCTTATTAAGTGAACGAGAAATAACAAATGGACTGCATTCATACTACATTCATTAAAGCATTTAAGCACTTTTCTTAATGTTATGAACAGCAACTACACTTTGCTTTTCTGTTTTACCTCAGGACGCCCGTCCCAAGGTGACTAGAGAGGACATCAGCTTCAGTTTGGATCCAGCCTCTTACGAAAACCTCAGATGACCAACACCTGTGAAAAGACGGCGGCAACTCCTGAGAGGACTTCAGAAGACGCAATCATCTGGATCTAGATGCACATTCCCAGATATATCCTAACTATTGTTAATATGTAATTCATTTTTCCAGGAGGTCATTGCTTCTACCTTCAGTTAAGCTGCTAACAGTGATTGTAAATTAATTGCCTAAATTATTACATTATTTGCTAACTGCATTCTTTAAATTGTGATGTTGACATGCATTCTCTGTAAAGCTGCTTTGAAACGACATGTATTGTGAAAAGCGCTATACAAATAAATGTGAAATGAATTGAATTGAATTTTACAGCCTACACACGTCAAGTGTAAATGTATGTGTAGCATTCACCCATTTGGTCATATAATCACAAAGCTTCTGCCTTTATTTTTTTTATAAATCTATAGATTGTCACTGTCCAATTGCACAGTGGTTACACAATCCTATCAATGTAGGTGCTAAACCCGAACTACTAATGTTGCACAAAGCTCTCTTATACCCTCATGGTGTCAGATTCATCTTTTTGCTGTTTTTCTAAACAGAAGAGTTGGTTTTTGCTTCTACTGTATGAGTCTTTGCTGTTTGCACATACTTGGTATACAAAGGCTAAACTCACCATTAAGTTAAATATCCTGATTGACATTAACCTGGATGCTGTCATTAATAATGTTATATTTTCTCAATAATTAATATTCTTAGTTTTTTTTGCTGTTGTTTTTCTATTACTTTAAACAGCAAATTCACAATGTTGTCATTTCATTGCAGCTTGAGAAACTCCATGCCATTGGATGCAAGCTAGTTCTGCTTCTTAAAGGAGAACAAAAAAAAGAAAACAAGTGTGAAATATTAACCCCTCGCTGCACACTCTCCACCTATGCCCAGGACTACCTTCAGAAGATAGGCTCACTTTGTGAAGGTGAGATGCATGCACTGTATTTTCACAACTTGTGTTGAGTATGCAAAAGATTTTGTCAGTGTTTAAATCATAAAGGGATGGCTCACCCCTAAAAAAAATTCAGTCATCAACTCCTAACCTCCTTGACTGCAGAAAGTGCTTTGTTACTTTATTAGCAGATACTGCTTCATGTCATATTTTCAGAAGACAGAAAATAACTTAATCCAGTTTGTTGAATTCAGCAATATTCATCACAAAATTGGAGCTAGACATCAAATACTAATATGTTGGTCTCTACCATACTAAATAAACAACTATTTTTTGTGTTGTGCAACAGATGGCAACTGGAATGATAACAAATGTCATGCAGAGATGCCCTTTGTGTGTGCGCACTGAACCAGCATGAGAAGAATCAATGAAGAAGAAACAAGCTACTTTGACTCATTTACTTTCCATTAGAAATGTGTAATGGAGGCTAATAAATGTGTTAAAAAAAGTTAATTTTGTTTGTTTGATTGTTTTTTTGTGCACTCTAAAAACTTTTTCTATTAGAGAAGGGAAAGTAACAAAAGCAAACTAGCCTAACTTCTAAATATCCCCTAAGGCTAACTACCAAAAAGAAAATGTGAAAAAGAAAAGTCTTCAGCGTCCGAGACGCCATAACTAACCTACACTGCCTCGCCAAAACCAGAAGTACATGGGGTGGCACTCGCCCCTAACCTAATGTACTACACAAAGACAGTTCAAAGTGTTGCGACGTACAGTATGTCACGTGACGTTCTTCTTACCTGTCCGCTTCCCCCCGGCCTAGAAACATATAATATGAAAATAACTGACAGATTTTACATAAAAGGAAAAGAAACAAATATATCAAATGAAGACGAAGGCACACACAAAGCAAGCCACACAAACAAAAGGGAATATTGTGTCTTGAAAGAAATTTGTGGGATACCATTAAAAGATAATGTCACATAGCTTGGGATAATGGTGTTTAAAGATTTGAATCAAAGAATCCGGTTAAATTTTGAGCTTATTATTGAGAAAATCAAAAACAGATTCAGTATGTGGCTCATGAGAGATCTGCCCCTGAATGGACGTGTTCTGCTCTCAAAAACAGAAGGATCTCAAGGTCTGTTTATATATGGATGTCAGCAGACGCTCCAAACAATGTTGTCAAGGAATTAGACAAGATTCTTTATGATTTTATTTGGAGGAAGAAAATACACTATTTACTGAAAGATATTCTAAATAACAATAGAGACTTTGGTGGCCTTGAAGTTTTACATTTTACAGATCCTAATAATGTGTTTAAGATAAAATAGATAATTGGATTTATTAAAAATAAAGATGCATGGAATGTTTTCATATTTAAGTCTTTGGGTGGCATTCACTTTCTTTTAAAATGTATTTTTTTGGTCGAAAAAATCCCAGTTAAACCGGCAAACTTTCATAAGCAGGCACTGCTGGCTTGGCAATTAATCTATAAAAATAATGTTTCACCGCATCAATACTTCATATGGAATAATAAAGACATCTTGTTCAAAAAAAAGTCAATCTTTAATCAGAAATGGGATGTTGGATGGAATTCTTACTGTTAGTCAGTTGCTTAATGAACAAGGTTTACTTTTAACATATTCTGAATTTATCAATAGATTTATGATTCCTGTGAGGCCAAAAGAATATGCTGTTATCTTTGATGCAATCACTGGCAGAGTTGTTACAAAATCCTGGATTCAATCCTATAAATGTTGATCGTCAAACCAGTTTTTGTAGTGATACAATATTTATTGGAGATATTAATATAGTAAGAGATAAATGCAGTAACAAATAAAAAAAAAAAAAAAAAAAAATTTGCCTTGTTCAACAGTGTTTTGATCTACTAAATATGAAAATATTAACTGGAAAAGAGTATGGTAATAACAAATACACTTTTTTTTTTAATTAATAATAAAATTAGAGAAGTATCCTTTAAAATTGTACACAGAATTTACCGTCAAGGAGTTGCTTGAACATTTCCATTTGAATATTGAAAACTGATGTGAATTTTGTGGCAATGCCAAAGAATCTGTGACTCATCTTTTTTTAATTGTATATATTAAAAAAAATGTGTTGGTTGGATGTAATTTATTAATTTAATTTTTAGTTTATTAATTTAATTTATTAGATCGTGTATACAAATTGATTTTAATTTTTATTATTCCAAAAGCACAATGTGCTTCTTTGTACAACTTTTTATTTTACTTGGAAAATATCACATTCATGTGAAAAAATGTTCTAAGCCAAACTTTGAACATTTTATAAAAGAGATTAAACAATATGGTACTACATCAGACAAAATTTAGAACAAAAAAGCAAGAAAGACCTATGAACCTTTTGTTACTTTAAATGGTTATAGTTTTACCCCTGACATGAATTATTTCACTTTTACATATTCTTATGTTTAATTGTTTTGTACTTGTTGTGAGTTGTATATGCTTGTACAAATCTTTGTATATATTTGTTTACATTAATTAAAAAAAATAAAAAAAATAAATAATGTTTATTACGTTATATGGAGGGGGCGGGGTTTATGACCTATACTGCACTCAGCCACCTGGGGGCGATCGAGACGCTTTGGCTTCACTTTCAGAACTCTTGTGGCGCTTGATAGGAGGAAGATCAGGTTCATCAACAGTGTTCAAAGGTAAAATAACTCGCCTACCGTTATTAATAAACTTTATTTAACGTAGCAGTCATTAATGTAAAAATGAGATATTGTTACATACATGTTTGATATGTAGTTTAAACTTTGTGCTAACTAAGGCCTATTTAAATACACATGGATATATTAAGCCTAAAGTACCCGGAGGTGTACCAAGCGTTCGTTTGTAAATAATAACTTCATCTATTCTGTCTCTTAAGTACAATGAAACATTAGCCAATAGATCATAAGTAAAATATTAAACAGATAATAAGATACAATCATAGTTAGCACTTAATATTTCTGTATATGGCCAAATCATTCACAAAATCGTCCATAAAGGAATGTTTACGCTCAGGCTCGAAGCGTCTAAGCCAATAAGATTTGCTGAATTATAAACCAATGAAATTGTGCCCCGCCCCTTCGTCCAGAACGCTTGGAATCTTGGAATGCGTTATTGTGACGTCACAGTGCGTACATGCGCTACATAAATCGAGTCAGTTGAAATTCAGCTCTTTGTCGGAGTTTAAAGCTGCTCGATGGTTACTGGTGATCGATCTGTAGTACTGAGTGTTACAAGTCTACCGCTAGAACCAACAGGCAAATACAGTGTTCACAGCGTTGAGATGGAGAATCTGACGACTGTTACATTGGACACTATGTTTGCCAACTTTGTGAAGCCGGCTGACAGAAAGCCCTGCAGTAGCAGCTGCCAACAGCTCCCAACAGAGGCGCCTCGACCACCGGCTGTCCCTAGAGTCGCCTGGGAGGACGATTCAACAGGTAACTGACAACCTTAATGAATCAAAAATGACATATATCAAAAATAACCCCGCAGGACACAATTACTTTGTGACTTCTATGTAACAGCATCAGCACTGTGTTTTTAACTTTTCAAGTGTTCTTGGAAATTTGCTGTTCAGAAACAATGCAAAAGCTGCTAATTATTCACATGAACTCGCTGCATTAGGACAGTTTTACTCGTGAATCATTCAGCTGTAATCTGTGCTGATAAAAACAATGTTTCTAATCAACATTCATTCATATACTGTCTATTGTGTATTTTTTAAATATATATTTTGCATGTTGTTATTTCCTGTTTACTTCTTCTATTTTATTATCTGTGTCTTGTCACTGTCATTCTGTCTCTCATGTGTAAACATACCTGGCAATAAAGCTCTTTCTCATTCTGATTGTTTGCAGAAAAGCGCACACAAGGGTGTAAACTCTTTGCTGGCCTCCGGAGAGCGTGGAAGTCTAAGAAAGAATCCATCCAAACCCAGGAAGAAACCCAAGTGTGTGCTTTTGTGCCTGAGGATCCATCGCAGGAGCTTCCACACACATCCAGAGTGAATCCAACAGGCACAGATCCGTCTGAGCCAACAGACAGTGAGTCTCCAGATATTACCGCTCTGATTCATGTCTATGTCAGCCTGATGCTTCTGGGTTTAGTTTTCATTTTTCCTCGTCTTCTGCTGGTTCCTCACCTGGAAGACCACCAAAAGATCTGTAAGGTCATTTTTTTTAATTTGTGGAAAAAGCGCCAATTACTAAAAACTAAACTAGCCAATCAGATTTCTCTTTACCAATCTCACACCCATACACACACAAACACATTTGACTTTACAACACACAAACGCACACCTTTATTTATTCTCATTCCCTCTTGCTTTCTTAGTATGTCATGAGTGCACACAGATTAATAACCAATTTGGGGAAAAACTGGCATTAGGTTAGTGCCCTTTATGGTACACACAATTAGGATAATTACGGTGTGACTTCAATGTGAAACAGCATCAGCACTGAGTTTGTAATCTTTCTAGTGTTGTTGGAAATTGGCTGAGCCCAGAAACTCACATGAACTCGCAACATAAAGCAGCTCTACATTAGGACAGTTTTACTTGTGAATCATGTAGCTGTAATCTGTGCTGATAAAAACAATGTTTCTAATCAACATTCATTCATATACTGTCTATTGTGTATTTTTAAAAATATATATTTTGTGTGTTGTTATTTCCTGTTTACTTCTTCTATTTTATTATTTGTGTCTTGTCACTGTCATTCTGTCTCTCATGTGTAAACATACCTGGCAATAAAGCTCTTTCTCATTCTGATTGTTTGCAGAAAAGCGCACACAAGGGAGGAAACTCTTTGCTGGCCTCCGGAGAAGGAAGTGCAAGTCTAAGAAAGAATCCATCCAAACCCAGGAAGAAACCCAAGTGTGTGCTTTTGTGCCTGAGGATCCATCGCAGGAGCTTCCACACACATCCAGAGTGGATCCGACGGGCACAGATCCGCTGGAGTCTGAGCCAACAGACCGTGAGTCTCCAGATATTACCACTCTGATTCATGTCTATGTCAGCCTGATGCTTCTGGGTTTAGTTTTCATTTTTCTTCGTCTTCTGCTGGTTCCTCACCTGAAAGACCACCAAAAGATCTGTATTTTTTTAGTGTGTGGAAAAAGTGCTAATTACTAAAAAACTAAACTAGCCAATCAGATTTCTCTTTACCAATCTCACACCCATACCACACAAACACATTTGACTACACAACACACAAACCTTTATTTATTCTCATTCCCTCTTGCTTTCTTAGTATGTCATGAGTGCACACAGATTAATCAATTTGGGGGGGAAACTGGCATTAGGTTAGTGCCCTTTATGGTACACACAATTAGGATAATTACGCTGGGACTTCAGTGTGAAACAGCATCAGCACTGAGTTTGTCATTTTTCTAGTGTTGTTGGAAATTGGCTGAGCCCAGAAACTCACATGAACTCGCAACATAAAGCAGCTCTACATTAGGACAGTTTTACTAGTGAATCATTCGGCTGTAATCTGTGCTGATAAAAACAGATGTTTCTAATCAACATTCATTCATATACTGTCTATTGTGTATTTTTAAAAATATATATTTTGTGTGTTGTTATTTCCTGTTTACTACTTCTATTTTATTATCTGTGTCTTGTCACTGTCATTCTGTCTCACATGTGTAAACATACCTGGCAATAAAGCTCTTTCTCACTCTGATTGTTTGCAGAAAAGCGCACACAAGGGGGGAAACTCTTTGCTGGCCTCCGGAGAAGGAAGTGCAAGTCTAAGAAAGAATCCATCCAAACCCAGGAAGAAACCCAAGTGTGTGCTTTTGTGCCTGAGGATCCATCGCAGGAGCTTCCACACACATCCAGAGTGGATCCGACGGGCACAGAT
Organism: Culter alburnus; assembly: GCA_028476615.1. Lineage (NCBI taxonomy): Eukaryota > Metazoa > Chordata > Actinopteri > Cypriniformes > Xenocyprididae > Culter > Culter alburnus. The sequence continues at coordinate 47,110 of JAOTNS010002990.1, forward strand.
CCGCGGGAGTCTGAGCCAACAGACCGTGAGTCTCCAGATATTACCACTCTGATTCATGTCTATGTCAGCCTGATGCTTCTGGGTTTAGTTTTCATTTTTCCTCGTCTTCTGCTGGTTCCTCACCTGGAAGACCACCAAAAGATCTGTATTTTTTAGTGTGTGGAAAAAGTGCTAATTACTAAAAACTAAACTAGCCAATCAGATTTCTCTTTACCAATCTCACACCCATACCACACAAACACATTTGACTTTACAACACACAAAACGCACACCTTTATTTATTCTCATTCCCTCTTGCTTTCTTAGTATGTCATGAGTGCACACAGATTAATAACCAATTTGGGGAAAAACTGGCATTAGGTTAGTGCCCTTTATGGTACACACAATTAGGATAATTACGCTGGGACTTCAATGTGAAACAGCATCAGCACTGAGTTTGTAATCTTTCTAGTGTTGTTGGAAATTGGCTGAGCCCAGAAACTCACATGAACTCGCAACATAAAGCAGCTCTACATTAGGACAGATTTACTAGTGAATCATTCGGCTGTAATCTGTGCTGATAAAAACAGATGTTTCTAATCAGCATTCATTCATATACTGTCTATTGTGTATTTTTAAATATATATTTTTTGCATGTTGTTATTTCCTGTTTACTACTTCTATTTTATTATCTGTGTCTTGTCACTGTCATTCTGTCTCACATGTGTAAACATACCTGGCAATAAAGCTCTTTCTCATTCTGATTGTTTGCAGAAAAGCGCACACAAGGGGGGAAATTCCTTGCTGGCCTCCGGAGAGCGTGGAAGTATCCGCGGGAGTCTGAGCCAACAGACAGTGAGTCTCCAGATATTTACCACTCTGATTCATGTCTATGTCAGCCTGATGCTTCTGGGTTTAGTTTTCATTTTTCCTCGTCTTCTGCTGATCTGCACAGGTGTATTTCTTCACAAGCAGATGCTGCTGGAGTTCATTCTCATGCTGTATATTAACATGTTGTTGTGCATTTTTCAGGATCCTTTGAATCTCTTTATCATGTGGTAAAAGAACTGAAGTTGAGACATGGTGTCAGTTATCATGAAGGATTTCGAAACTCCGATGACAAACGAGTATGTTGCCCTTTCTGTATACACCAAACCTTTTGTGTCCTTCTGTCTTTACTCTTTCAGTCCTGATGAAAACATCAGTGTTTACAGTTTTGATCAAAAAGGTACAGACTGTTAGATTAGATGTACACAATCAAAAATAAGTTTACAAAAATGTTCTTCATTTTTCAGGTGATCATCAAATTTATTAAGAAGAACCGGCCTGAGAAACTAGTGGAATTGGTAAGTTGAAAAGACTTTATTCTTCATAAAATGTTTTCTTAAATTCTAATTTGGTAATTGGTAAGTTTGTATGTAGACAGTATAAGATATCATTGAAATAGCCTAGAAACATCAGTTGTAAAGTACATTGATTTCATCTTCGGCAGCCCTAGAGTGGAAAATGAAGTGTACCGGGCCTTTAGTTAGGAGATTTGAGATGGGTAAGGAGTTAACTAACCTTTTGTCAATCTCTTTTCTTTAGCCTGGGTATTCCTACCCTTTAAGTCAAGAGGCAGCTGCAATGTTGATGGTGCAAAAGCCTCCAACTAGCAAGCATCTCGTACAATTATATGATCACTTTGTCATGGAAGATCAAGACATCTTGATTTTGAAGTATCCACGTTCCTACATCAGCCTGTTTGATTATGTCCAACGAAACAGAAGTGGCCTGATAGAAGACGATGTGAAACTCATCATCCGGCAGCTCGTTGTTGCTCTTCAGCACTGCACGAGTCGTGGTGTTTATCGTGACACGCATATGAAAAACATCCTTGTCCACACAAATACCCTGCATGTAAAGCTGATGGACTTTGGAGACGCACTGCTCGTCGAAGAAAGACGTGAGTCGGCTTTTTAAGCACAGTTCACTGATGACTTATTTACTACAGTTCACTGATGGTGTTTTACTGAACACTGAGCATGTGTTGCTTACAGGAAATGCTGAACCTATATTAATCAGTGCAATCAGAAAATATGCTGAATGGGCAACAACTGAGGACTTACGCAAACTGCTGGATCTGCTGGTCCCGAGAATGGTTCATTGGTTTTGGATGACACCACACGTGTCCAAAGGTGAGACCAATATCTAGTGTGAAAAACATATAAAGCCCTGACATGACTGACAGTGAAATTATAGTAGTTATAGTAACAAATGCAGTGTATTTCATGGTAACATTACCTTACATGAACTACATGTCTCAATCAAACATGACCAATCAGATCTCTTCTAAAAAACGTTTACAGGATGCAAGGATCTTCTTGATCGCCTTCATGATGTAAAGTCACGGATGATGTTACAGGCTATGTTGAAGCATTACTGGTTTAGAGTGGAAAAGTAAGCATAAGTGTGGCAAGCAGGGTGATGCAAGTGATAACAATTTGTTTTTAAAAATGTTTTATTATGTTTGTGTGGCTGTCAGACGTCCGTGAGGGTCTGCCGGCATTACTTTCTTTTTGTATTTGTATTTATTTTGAATTAAGGTTTTGATGAATGTTCGCCGTTCCCGCCTCCTTCTTCCCGTCCACCGAGCGTCCAGTGCCATCGCATGGGACCACGAGGAAGAGCCTCCCGGCTGGCTGAGGACTGAGCAGCAGTGTGTCTGGGAGCCGGACCAAGAATTTTTTTTTTTTCTTTCTTTTTCCTCTCTCCCCTCTCTCGTCCTGGTCGCTCCCCTTGCTTCCATCTCCTTTCTCTCGTCTCGTCTGTCCTTACCCCAGATGCTGCGGGGGGAGTAGAGCGCAGTCGCGGGAGTGAGAGCCGTGAGGGAACGGCGCGAGGCCGGTGACGCGAGAGATAACAAACTCCACCTGCGAGGCGCACCAGCCTTGAGTCTCTCACGGAGGAGCAACGACAGTGAAGGATGAGAGAGGACCAGGCCTGGACTTTATTTGTTTTATTATGTTTGTGTGGCTGGCAGACGTCCGTGAGGGTCTGCCGGCATTACTTTCTTTTTGTATTTGGTTATTTTGAATTAAGGTTTTGATGAATGTTCGCCGTTCCCGCCTCCTTCTTCCCGTACCTACGAACTGTGTTACATTGGTGTCGAAACCCGGGAGGAAGGAGGGACATGCTGCCGGAGAGCCCTCGCTGCTGAGGGGGATCGTGGTGCTGCTGAGTTCGAGCAGCGTGGAAGTGTGAAGACCGCGAGAGGCTGCCCGAGGCGGTGGTGCTGGAGCGTAGTGACAGGTGGGACGGAGAGCTCGAAGCGGTGCTCCTGGGACGAGGTGGGGTGGTGTGGGCCGGAGCGTGCTGTCGTCCGCCATGAAGGGGAGGAGCAGGGGACGGCGGACTCGCTGCCGGCTGCCCTCAGTTGGAGGAGCCATTGCCGGCCGCCAGGGGGTGGAGGAAGATCGAGCCGTCCACCGAGCGTCCAGTGCCATCGCATGGCACCACGAGGAAGAGCCTCCCGGCTGGCTGAGGACTGAGCGGCAGTGTGTCTGGGAGCCGGACCAAGAATTTTTTTTTTTCTTTCTTTTTCCTCTCTCCCCTCTCTCGTCCTGGTCGCTCCCCTTGCTTCCATCTCCTTTCTCTCGTCTCGTCTGTCTTTACCCCCAGATGCTGGGGGGGGGAGTAGAGCGCAGTCGCGGGAGTACCCCCCGGCCTGCGAGGGGCGATGGGGGTATGTGACGAGCAGGGCAGGTGAGAGCCGTGAGGGAACGGCGCGAGGCCGGTGACGCGAGAGATAACAAACTCCACCTGCGAGGCGCACCGGCCTTGAGTCTCTCACGGAGGAGCTCCGGGAGCATAAAAGGAGGAGCAACGACAGTGAAGGATGAGAGAGGACCAGGCCTGGACTTTATTTTATGTTTTATTATGTTTGTGTGGCTGGCAGACGTCCGTGAGGGTCTGCGGCATTACTTCTTTTTGTATTTGTTTATTTTGAATTAAGTTTTGATGAATGTTCGCCGTTCCCGCCTCCTTCCGTACCTACGAACTGTGTTACATTGGTGTCGAAACCCGGGAGGAAGAGGGACATGCTGCCGGAGAGCCCTTGCTGCTGAGGGGATCGTGGTGCTGCTGAGTTCGAGCAGCGTGGGGTGTAAAGACCGCGAGAGGCTGGCCGAGGCGGTGGTGCTGGGCGTAGTGACAGGTGGGACGGAGAGCTCGAAGCGGTGCTCCTGGGACGAGGTGGGGTGGCAGGGCCGGAGCGTGCTGTCGTCCGCCATGAAGGGGAGGAGCAGGGGACGCGGACTCGCTGCGGCTGCCCTCAGTTGGAGGAGCCATTGCCGGCCGCCAGGGGGTGGAGGAAGATCGAGCCGTCCACCGAGCGTCCAGTGCCATCGCATGGCACCACGAGGAAGAGCCTCCCGGCTGGCTGAGGACTGAGCGGCAGTGTGTCTGGGAGAATTTTTTTTTTCTTTCTTTTTCCTCTCTCCCCTCTCTCGTCCTGGTCGCTTCCCTTGCTTCCATCTCCTTTCTCTCGTCTCGTCTGTCCTTACCCCCAGATGCTGCGGGGGGAGTAGAGCGCAGTCGCGGGAGTACCCCCCGGCCTGCGAGGGGCGATGGGGGTATGTGACGAGCAGGGCAGGTGAGAGCCGTGAGGGAACGGCGCGAGGCCGGTGACGCGAGAGATAACAAACTCCACCTGCGAGGCGCACCGGCCTTGAGTCTCTCACGGAGGAGCTCCGGGAGCATAAAAGGAGGAGCGACGACAGTGAAGGACGAGAGAGGACCAGAGGGACCCCGGGGATGGTTCACGCTTTAACCCTGGGGTGTGGATAAGACCACGTGTGTCCAAAGGTGAGACCAACAAGTACAAAATGGAAATGACATTGCTTGAAAAACATATAAAGCCCTGACATGAGTGACAGTAAAATTGTTTGTGTCAATAAATAAAGCACCTTAAGTTTTTCCCTTAAGTATGATACTCAAGGTGTGATTTCCCCTTAACTAAGGGAATGACTTAAGGGTGTTGCATATAATCTCTTAAACTGTTCTCTTAGGTAAGGGAAACCGTTAAGTGTTTAACGACAGCATCCCAGGTTTTGCCGTTATAAACCCACCTAAAAGTGTATTTGTAAGACCCTCTCATGATTTATGCCAAACCTTTTTGAAGTTTTTTGTGGACAAAGTGGATCTGATTAGGTCAAGCATATCAGGAGTGGGGCACACAGTGCTTAATTTAGTGGATAAACCATCTCTCGCAGTCTTGAGTCAATTTAAGTTGGTTTCTTTGGAACAGTTGGAGCGCATTGTTTTGAATTTAAAATCTACTACATCAATATATGATGTTCTCCCCACTAAATTGTTAAAAGAGGCAATGCATGTTATTGGCCCTAGCATTCTTTTAATTATAAATAGTAGCCTACAATCTGGCATAGTACCACTTGAGTTCAAGCGGGCCATTATTGAGCCAGTGTTAAAAAAGACTACTTTGGATAGTCAGGATCCTAGTAATTTTAGACCGATATCGAAACTTCCTTTTATGAGTAAGATTTTAGAAAAAGTAGTCCATACTCAACTCATAGATTTTTTAGCTGACAACAATATAATGGATGTTTTCCAGTCAGGTTTCAGAAGTAACCATAGTACTGAAACAGCACTAATAAAAGTCGTAAATGACATCTTAATAGGAAGAGATTCAGGGAAATGTGTTGCTTTGATGATGCTGGATTTGAGCGCAGCTTTTGATACTGTTGACCATAGTATTTTGTTAGCACGTCTTAGAGATGATGTTGGTATTAATGATGTGGCCTTGAAGTGGTTTGGTTCTTATTTAAGGGACAGAAAATGTTCAGTTAAGATTGGGGATTGTTTTTCTGATACTGTGGATGTTTTGTGGGGGGTCCCTCAGGGATCTATTCTTGGACCGACCTTGTTTTCTTTATATTTGTTGCCTTTGGGGTATATTTTTAGACGTCACAATATTAATTACCACATCTATGCAGATGATTTGCAGTTATATTTCTCTTTGGATAAGCCTGCTGCGTGGGACAGTTTTAACAAATGTTTAAATGAAGTGAAGATATGGTTGGTGAGTAATTTTCTGCAATTAAATGAGAATAAAACGCAGATTTTAGTTTTTGGAAACAAACAGTCTACTGAAAATCTATTTGCGAGTGAAGATTTTGTGGTGTCATTTTTGACACAGACCTTTGTTTCGACCGACAAGTAAATGCTGTCGTAAAATCATCCTTTTATCAGTTAAGGAAGTTATCCAAGCGGAAACCTATTCTTTCTAGAAAAGATTTAAAGTCTGTTGTTCATGCCTTTATTTCTACGAGGTTGGACTATTGTAATGCCCTATATTTGGGCTTGAATGCATCTCTTATAGTTCGCCTTCAGTATGTTCAAAACGCTGCTGCTAGGCTTTTAACTGGCACTAAGAAGAGGGATCATATAACACCTGTGTTAATTTCTCCACACTGGCTTCCGGTGTTATGTAGGATAGAGTATAAGGTCCTGATCATTGTGTATAAGGCCTTACATCAACAGGCTCCTGATTACATTAAAGCTATGCTGAGTCCGTACAAATCCTCTCGTTCTTTGAGAGCCAATGAGTTAACGTTGTTGTCTGTTCCGCGAACACGGTTAAGGAGGAGTGGAGATCGTGCATTCTCCGTGGCAGCCCCTGTGTTATGGAATGGGCTTCCAGTGTCTTTGAAATTGGCTCCCTCTTTGGATAGTTTTAAAGGACAATTGAAGACCTTCCTTTTTTCTAAGGCTTTTGCTGTATGATTGGTATATCTTTCTGAGTTATTGTGTATGGTATTATTGTTTTTTTAATCTGTCTGTTTGATTTTTATGATTTTAAATTTTTTTATTTAATGCTCTTTATGTAAAGCACTTTGGTCCATTGTTATGGTGTTGAAAGTGCTATACAAATAAATTTTGATTGATTGATTGATTGGTTATAAAATTCTACTGTTGCCATGGACACGTTATTTGTTAATACATATCGTGTTAAGTTTTCACAGAAAACAACATAAGATGGATAAGGAAAACAAAAAAGAAAACCAAATATGAAAGAGAATGACCAGACGAGAAACTCAAATTGATAGGTTACTGAAAATTAAGATTTCTGCCGTCATTCACTCACCCTCATGTCGTTCCAAACGCATACGACTTTCATTCATCTTTGGATAGCAAATAAAGATATTTTTAATATACTCTCATCATTTATGTCCATTTATTGAAAGACATCCATATGATCACGGCTGTGTCGGAAGCTCAAATGTGCGCGCAAGAACCAATGAGGTTTGTTTTTGCGTGTGATGCGCGCACATTTGCGCTTCCGTTGACCATATAAGATATGTGCTACATATGTGATTTCATCAATGTTTATGTGAATAAACCGCAAAAGTACAATTTGTTTATCATATAAAGCGGTCGATCGTGTCTCGTTATAAGACTTGGATTGAACCTGCTCACTCCGTGTAACACTTAAGGTGAGGTTTTCCGAGCCTTATGTTATACTTAAGGAAAAGACAGTTAAGGGGCTTTATGCAACACTTAAGTTTTTTTAAGGGATTACTTAAGTGAAAAATATATAGTTAAGGGAAATTCTTAGGGTTTATGACGTTTCACCTAAAGATATCCTTAAGTAACACTTAACAGCTATTTTCTGCAACACCCTTAAGTTTAAGGGAAACATAAGGGCGATCTTAAGGGGAAATTACACTTAAGGGTGTTTTATGCAACCGGGCACAGACCACCATGTTTCAGACGAGCGTCGTAGCAAGCCCAGCCATTTTCCTGAATTACTGTGGACAGTGGATTTCACACAGCTTCAGTGTCCACACAATTTAACGCCACACCTTGTACTTGCCTGGAAGCTGGCTTTAATCAATCGAAAAATAGTACACTTAAGTACAATTTACTCAAATGTAATTTAGTGTAACTAAATGGGTAACACTTTATAATTACTGCACACTATGAAGCATTAGTTAAGCATTAGTAAATAATTGTATTCTCATACTTTATTAATGAGCAATTTATCATTTGTAAATTATGTATTACATTATTTACAAAGCAGTTATTTAGGAATTGTCAGTGCTTCATAAGATCATTTAGGAAGTGTAAGTAAATGATTAATAAACTATTTAAATGTACACTTATATATCTTATTATTTAGACATTTAGTAATAAGTTAGTCGGTGTGTTAATAATTGCTTTATTAGCACATATTCCTACTGTAATTCATGATAAATTCAGGTAGTTATTAAACATTTGGTAACACTTTATAATAATGTTCAGTTATAAGTCATTTATGAATTATTAGTTAATGATTAACAAATCATTTACAAAACATGAATATACATTTATAAATGATTGATAAGTGATCTACTAATATTTTATGAATGTTTTATAAATTCAGTTATAAGTCATTTATAAATTATTTGTTAATTATGAACAAATCATTTACAAAACATGGCTATATGTTCATAAATGATTAATAAGTGATATGTTAACATTTTATGAATGTTTTATTAGTTCAGTTACAAGACACTTATAAGTTATTAGTTATTGATGAACGAACCATTTACAAAACATTACAATATACGCTCATAAATGATTAACAAGTGTTATGCTAACAATTTACATATGTGTTGTAAATCAGATAAACAAATGATAAAGCTTGGGTTACTGAATATTAGATCTATTTCTTCAAAAGCACTTATTGTAAATGAAATTATCACAGACATAAATTAGACTTGCTGTGTTTGACAGAAACCTGGCTAAAACCAGACGATTACATTACTTTAAATGAATCTAGTCCTCAAGGTTATGATTATCGACACAATCCTCGACAGAAAGGCAAAGGGGGAGGTGTTGCTGTAATTTATAGTAATATATTCAGAATCATTCAAAAGAATTTCAAATATAATTCCTTTGAAGTGATGGTGCTTTATGTAACATTATGTAAGTTGACATTTGTGCTGGCTACTGTATACAGGCCACCAGGGCACCATACTGACTTTATCAAAGAATTTGCTGATTTTCTATCAGAGTTAGTACTGGCTGCGGATAAAGTCCTTGTTGTTGGTGATTTTAATATCCATGTAGATAATAATAAAGACGCATTTGGATTGGCATTTGCAGACATTTTAAACTCTATTGGAGTTAGACAACACATGTCAGGACCCACTCATTGTCGTAATCATACCCTAGATCTAATACTGTCGCATGGAATTGATATTGATGCTGTTGAAATTCTACAGCAGAGCGATGATATATCAGATCACTATTTAGTCTCGTGTATAATACATTAGCCAAGGCTACAAAACCACCACCCAGCCATAAATATTGTAGAACCATCACGTCTACCACTAAAGATTGCTTTATAAATAATCTCCCCGAGCAGTTTCATCGCCTTAGTATACCTGACATTAGAAGAACTCGATGCTGCAACAGAAACTATTGGCTCTCTCTTTTCCAGCACATTAGATGCAGTCGCTCCTTTACGTCTAAAGAAGATTAAGGAAACTATCCAACGCCGTGGTATGATGAGCACACTCGGGCTCTAAAACGAGCTGTTAGAAAAGCTGAACGTAGTTGGAAGAAAACAAAACTAGAAGTTTTTCGCCTTTCGTGGAAAGAAAAAATGATTGAGTACAGAACGGCTATAAAATGCTAGATCTACTTATTTTTCAAATCTCTTAATAGAAAACAAACATAATCCTAGGTATTATTTGACACAGTGGCTAAATTAACGGGAAACAGAGATTCAACTGCTGACGTTTCCATAGAGCACAGCAGTAATGACTTTATGAACTTCTTTACTTGCAAGATTGATAATATTAGAGAGAAATTATAAACATGCAACCGTCTACAGTTTCGCTTCAGACAGTGCACTGTAGTGTCCCTGAGGTAAAACTAGAATCATTCGCCGCTATAGGAGAGGAAGAATTATCTAAACTTATCAAATCATCAAATCAACGACATGTATGTTAGACCCAATGCCGACTAAGCTACTGAAAGAAATGCTTCCAGAGGTCGTAGGTCCACTTCTTGATATAATTAATTCATCCTTACACTAGGATACGTGCCAAAAACCTTAAGCAGGCTATTATTAAACCTCTTATTAAAAAACCTCAACTAGATCCGAGAGATTTAGTAAATTACAGGCCAATCTCGAATCTACCTTTTCTGTCAAAGATACTAGAAAGGCAGTTTCAACACAACTGTGCTCCTTTTTAGAAAGAAATGGAATCTGTGAGGATTTCCAGTCAGGATTTAGACCATACCATAGTACTGACTGCTCTCGTTAGAGTTACAAACGATCTACTCCTATCATCCGATCGTGGCTGTATTTCTCTATTAGTGTTATTAGATCTCAGTGCTGCTTTTGACACTATCGATCACAACATTCTTTAAAAAAAAGACTTGAAAACTATATTGGCATTAGTGGAATTGCTTTGGCATGGTTCAAATCGTACTTATCTGACCGTTATCAGTCTGTAGTAGTTAATGAAGAGATTCGTATCGATCACAGGTTCAATATGGAGTACCACAAGGCTCAGTACTAGGACCGTTGCTTTTCCTCTGTACATGCTGCCCTTAGGAGAGATAATTAGGAAGCATGGTGTTAGTTTTCACTGCTACGCTGACGATACTCAGCTCTATATTTCCTCGCGCCCTGACGAAACCTACAAATTCACAAAACTAACAGAATGCATAGCTGACATTAAAACTGGATGACAAGAAATTTCTTATTATTAAATTCAGAAAAACTGATATCCTAATCTTTGGACCAAAAACTCCTCACGAAAAAACCTTGAATACTATCTAACACTTGACGGGTGCTCCATTAAACCTTCGTCCTCAGTTAGGAACCTGGGTGTGCTCTTTGATACCAATCTTTCATTTGAAAGTCATGTTTCTAGTATCTGTAAAACCGCCTTCTTCCCATCTAAAATATATCTAAATTACGACATATGCTCTCAATGACAAATGCGGAACAGTTGGTTCATGCATTCATGACCTCAAGACTAGATTACTGTAACGCTCTACTGGGTGGTTGTTCTGCTCGGCTTTTAAACAGACTACAGTTGGTCCAAAATGCGGCAGCTAGAGTTCTACTAGAACCAGAAAGTATGACCATATTAGCCCAGTTCTGTCAACATTACATTGGCTCCCTATTAAACATCGTATAGATTTTAAAATCTTGCTACTTACTTATAAAGCTCTAAATGGTTTTAGCTCCCCAGTACCTAAGTGAGCTCTTAATGCATTATAGTCCTTCACGTTTATTGCAATCTCAGAATTCAGGCCAGTTGATAATACCCAGAATATCAAAATCAACTGAAGGCGGCAGATCCTTTTCCTATTTAGCACCTAAACTCTGGAACAATCTCCTAGCATTGTTCGGGAAGCAGACACACTCTGTCAGTTTAAATCTAGACTAAAAACACATCTCTTTGCTCTTGCATACACATAACACATTATCAATACATTAACATTTTTTCAAATCCGTTAAAGGATTGTTACGCTGCAATAATTAGGTCGGCCGGAACCGAGAACATTTCCTATAACACTAGATATACCTGTACATCAGAATAAGAATGGCATCTACGCTAATATCTGTCTCTCTGCTTATCCTGAGGTTTGCCGGGTGCTGGATCCAGGCCGTATCCAGATCAGATGGAGAACCTGTGTCTGGACCTGACTACAACGTAGCCCAGGAGACAATGGGCCTACAGATCCAGTTCTGGCTGCATCTATAATTCAGATTTTTAATCCCCGTATCCGCTTACATATATTTATATATAATCTATTTTTAATCTCTATAATAAAAATGTATAATTCAGATTTTGATCTCCATATCCATTTACATATATTATATATATCTTCCAAGGTTTTTTTTTTCCCTCCTAGGACTTTTTTCCCACTGCTAGCACGCTGGTTTTCTCCTAGGGGGTTTTTTTCCACCCCTGGGAGTCAGCCGACATTGGCTTAATGTAGCACCATCTTGTATTTACATATTACCACGCTTGTTTACAGCTTATTTTTAACCACTTCCCTTTTTTCTGTGCTTCTAAAAAGCTGCTTTGAAACAATTACCAATTGTAAAAGCGCTATATAAATAAATTTGACTTGACTGACTTGTAATTATCTTAATCAAATAAATCAACAGATCATTAGTAGATGGTTTATAAGCTATTAATTAAGAAATTATCACTTATAATAACTGAAGTATTTATGACAAAATTGTTTTAGTATCATTATCTCAATTAACAATTGTTAATCATGAACAAATGTTGAACAAACCATTAGTAAATGATCAGTATATGATTTATTGATGAAGTTGTAAGCTGGTCTGTGTTCAAAAGCACAAACATGCAGGTATGCTAAAGCACTATTTTAAGAAGAGTAATTAATTTGTTTTGAAGTGGATAAACATTTAAAATGCCTTACAGTCAGTGATTCCAGTGGATTATATTAATCCTTCACTTGTCAGCACGACTTGTGTTCTGTGTGGAGTGTGTGGATCTAGTGATGAAGTGAACCTCTGAACCGTTTTACCTTCCACTGAAGCTCACATCAGGTGCACAGAGTTAAACACTCCATGTGCGTCAGAGAAGACAGCTGTCTGTACCCTCACCAGTCAGCACTTACACTGCAGTACATACTACAAAGTGTTCAACACCTGTTATAGATGATGTGTAAATGCATGAATAAATCATTTACAAAGCTTTCTGCATCCCCTATTCTAAGTGTAAACTATGTAATGTGTTATATATCATTATAGACCTTTCTTACCTGTTACAAATTATTGTATAGTTATGCATACCCCTATTCATCACTTATAAATGTGTTTACACATCATTTGTAGACCTTTCTTACCTGTTACAAATTATTTGTATATGTATACAAGTCATTTATAACACTTTCTGCATACCCTATCACTTATAAATGTGTTACACATCATTTGCAGATGTTCCTGTTACATTACCATCTCACTCCATCACTTTACCCAAGCCTAAAATTTATATTATTTAAAAAAAATAAAAAAATCAACACTCTGCCACCGTTTAACCAGCACTTAATCATTTAATTTTTATTTTGTTTTTCATGGAACAGCTCCTCACCATAACATGAAAACGCACCATAAAATGATAATAAACGTAGTCCATTATTTCGTGCATTTTTTTCAAGTCTTCATAAGTCGTACGATGCCATGTGAGTAATGTGATTAAAAGATTGTGAGTAAAAGATTCTTATAACGTAATATAACCATTATACATTAATAATCGTATCAATCCGCCGTTTCATAACTTTCAAATTAAAATTGGCGCGTCTAACAATACGACACAGGTTTGCGGCAGTGACGTGAAACCTCGCTCCTTATTGGCTGTCACATGTGATTTGCGACTACCATAGAGTGTTTGCGACATGCCGAATTTGAGTCGCTGTGTAGATTCAACGCGATGCTTTGGGGGATGAAAATGGCAGATCAGAGGAATGCTTGCAGCGATTAAACACTTTAATTTCATTCTGTTACTCACACAAATTATGATGTGCTGTCATTTCGCTGGTAATGTAGCACACGCGTCATTTTGTCTGTTCTGTATATTGCTTTTTGTAATGTTTTAAATAAATTATTGTGACTAATGTACATTTATCTGCCTGTTACACTACGTATATTGTCAAAATGGTTATGCTTAAGGTTATATGGAGGAGTAGGGAGCTTAAAATTATACTTTTTATACAACAGTATATCAACTAAGATAACAGTCACTGTAAATATATCTATATTGCATTTTTATTTTTGTGAAGTGGCTAAAAAGTGGTAATGTTTAGGTATAAGGGGTGAGTTAGGGGCTCAAAGTAAAATATAGTAGCCTATATAGTAATAGTAAAATATATTTGCATAAAATATCATAATTTGTATATAAAAATATATAATTTAAATATCGGGATTCGTATAGATTTTTATATCCTGTAACTGAAATATATACTTTGCATATTGCAATTTACAAATTGCAGTTTGTACATAATTTATAAAGAAGGTCTGCAAATGATATGTAACACATTTATAAGTGATGAATAGTTTACACTTTAGAATAGGGGATGCAGAAAGTGTTATAAATGACTTGTATACATATGCAAATAATTTGTAACAGGTAAGAACGGTCTACAAATGATGTGTAACACATTTATAAGTGATGATAGTTTACACTTTAGAATAGGGTATGCAGAAAGTGTTATAAAAGACTTGTATACATATACAAATAATTTGTAACAGGTAAGAAAGGTCTACAAATGATGTGTAACACATTTATAAGTGATGAATAGTATACACTTTAGAATAGGTATCCAGAAAGTGTTATACTTGTATACATATACAATAATTTGTAACAGGTAAGAAAGGTCTACAAATGATATAACACATTTACAGTGAAGAATAGTTTACACTTTAGAATAGGGTATGCAGAAAGCTTTGTAATGATTTATTCATGAGTTTACACATCATCTATAACAGGTGTTGAACACTTTGTAGTGTGTACTGCGTGTAAGTGCTGACTGGTGAGGGTATAGACAGCTGTCTTCTCTGACACATGGAGTGTTTAACTCTGTGCACCTGATGTGAGCTTCAGTGGAAGGTAAACCGGTTCAGAGGTTCACTTCATCACTAGATCCACACACTCCCACAGAACCAAGTCTGTGCTGACGAGTGAAAGGATTTAATATAATCCACTGGAATCACCTGACTGTAAGGCATTTATAAATGTTTATCCACTTCAAAACAATAAATTACTCTTCTTAAAAATAGTGCTTTAGCATACCTGCATGTTTTGCTTTTGAACACAGACCAGCTTACAACTTCATCATAAATCATATACTGATCATTTACTAATGATCATTTACTAATAATCATTAACTAATCACTGATCATTAACTAATAAATTATAAATGACTTATAGCCAAATTAATAAAACATTCATAAAATGTTAGTATATCACTTATTAATCATATATGAATGTATATTCATGTTTTATAAATGATTTGTTGAACATTATCTAATAATTTATAAATTACCTATAATGGAATTAATTAAACATTTATAAATCATTATCAATCACTTATCATCATTTATAACATAATCATGTTTTGTAAATGATTAGTTCATCATTAACTAATAATTAACAAGTGACTTATAACTGAACGTTATTATAAAGTGTTACCAAACATTTAGAAGTGGTCAGTTAACTATTTTTGTGAGCTCATCTAAAGTGAGGACTATTTATGCTTTGTAAACAGGGTATCCGCGGGGCATTGAAAAGCATTAAAAGTCATTAAATGGATTTTGTCAAAATTAAGGCCTTAAATGGCATTGAAAAGCATTAAATTCGATTCCTCCAGGCATTAAAAATTTTGATTGTTTTAAAGAAAATTTTATATAATCAATTTATTTTGAATATAGGCTTCATAATTAATAACTTTTATTTTATGACGTAAAATATGTATATTAGTGTGACGAACACGCGGAACCAATTTGGTAAGTGCTTCTGGCCGGTGCAAAATTGCAGTTACGCTGGTTTTTTGGAGTGAACGAGACGACAGCGGAATGTGACGCAGTAGAAAAACAAAATGGGAAAGTGCAAATTTCAGGATAAATGGCTGGAAGAAGAGCAGTTTAAACCATGGTTACAGCCCGTTAAAAATAGCAATGATGAAGCGTTTTGCAGCCTGTGTAAAAAATCTATTAAATTGGCAACAATGCGCATCAACGCCCTGAAGTCCCATATGAAGTTGGACAGCCACAAATCGGCATTAAAAGGCCGTCAGCAATTGACAATGAGTAATTTTTTTGGCGTGACCGAAACTTCTACAACAACTCCTTCAAGTACCACGACAACTGCTGCTGTAGTCACCACCGTTTGTGGAGCGCCTACCGGAAAATCGAGCGACATTCGATCAGCGTTTGGGTCGAATGAGACTGAGGGATCTACTGCACCATTTCAAAGTAAGTATAGTTGTACTTTTGTTAATGCATATATTTTTTTCATTCTATCTTATAGAAACGGAAAAGGAAAGATTAGGCTTTAAAGATTTCTTATCCTGTGTCTTCATCTAGTGGACAACCTTTAGTATTACAGTCTTCTTCATCTGTCAGTTGTCTGATAGTTAATTTGCTATTAGGCCCCGGAGCATCAGTTTCCTCAATGACTGTTCTCCATATGTAAAAAATATATATATAAAAATTGAGGAATTTGAACAATGCACTATGGATTTAAGTGTACTATAAGTGGTAACTAAATATATATTTTTTAAATATACAGAGAGTATGTTAAAAGCACAGTTTAGTTTATTTCATGGTGTCTCAAAGTAGCACAGTTGAGTACTCTTGTGTTCTTAAGATTATCTTAAGAAGAATTATTTTTTAAATACATTATAGAAACTTTTTTTCACCTGGGTTGTGATCCATTGCACCCCTATTCTCTAGTGATTCTAATTTCTTTTTGATGGTGCTCTGAAAAGTTTTTTTTTTAATTAGAGCAAATTTGCAATAATCCACCATGTTTGTAACATATTTTCATTCTGCATTTCTTCAAGTCAAATTATTTATTTATTTCTGTTCTCAGAAATGTGTGCACCTACTAGACCTGAAGCATCTCCTTTCCATTAGTATGGACGGCCCAAATGTGAACTTCAAGTTTCTCAATAATCTCCAGCAAGAACATGGTGAACTACATGGAGGTCGGCAGCTAATTTCTGTTGGGAGCTGTGGACTGCACACGGTACACAATTCATTCAAGACTGGCTTCTCCATATGGAATATTGAGAAAATTCTGAGAGCAATGCACTTTGTTTTTCACAATGTCCCTGCAAGAAGAGAAGATTATACAAAACTTACTGGCTCATCTCTTTTTCCACTCCCATTCTGTGGACACAGATGGGTAGAAAATCTGCCTGTTGCAGAGAGAGCCATTGAGGTATGGCCACAGCTTAAACAGCCAAACCCTGGAACCTCTTCTTTTGATACCATTGAAGCAGCAAATAAAGATCCCCTGATCTTAGCCAAACTTCAGTTTTCATGGCGGTATCCAGAACGTTTTGTCCATTCTTGAAGAAATACCAGACTGATGCAGAGACTTGTCAGAGTTGATGATGGCTATTTTTTGTTTTATGATCTTTTGAAGTGGATATAACACATTGAATAACTGTATAATACCTGTGTAGGATTGAATAACAAAGCTGGTTAACAGGACGCTAAATAATTAGACAAATTTGTTTTCATTTTGTAGAGTCTGGTGAGACGTTTCATCAAAAGGGAGCTACTAGAAGACATCACTCCCTTTAAACTGACCAAACTTGACACTGATGACCAGAAGAACTGGGTCAGTGCAAGCCATGCTGACATTGGATTGGGTGCTGACTCGTGTCCTTAAGGTAAATGCATTGTTACTGTTTTATATGTATTCATACGTTAAACTACGCTGTATTCATTCCTGATACATTACTAACATGATGTGTGCTGTCCCTCCTTGATAGGCTCTTCAGAGCAAATCAAGCAACAGAGTAGGTGACCTCGCTGCCCTTGAATTTAGAAGGGACTGCATAATTTGCCTCTCCAGAATCATTAAGAAATTGCAAGAAAAGAGCCCTTTGAAATACCCCACTGTCAGGCAGATAGCATGCTTAGACCCCTCCATCATGAGCAGAGACCCAGAATGGTGCAAGGGAAAGATGAAGTCTCTAGTTCAGAGGTTTCTGCAGGACAAGCATTTGACAGGAGGAGTTTCAGCTGGTAGGGTTATTATAGGAAAATAAACTGTGTTCTTTGTATATACCATTAATTCTCTTAAAGGGTTAGTTCACCCAAAAATGAAAGTTCTGTCATTTATTACTCACCCTCGTGCCGTTCCACACCTGTAAGACCTTCATTAATCTTCGAAACACAAATTAAGATATTTTAGTTGAAATCCGATGGCTGAGTGAGGCCTGCATAGGGAGCAATGACATTTCCTCTCTCAAGATCCATTAATGTGCTAAAAACATATTTAAATCAGTTCATGTGAGTACAGTGGTTCAATATTAATATTATAAAGCCACGAGAATATTTTTGGTGCGCCAAAAAAAAAAATAATGACTTATACCTGCACTTCATTCACTACTCTCAATGGACGTGACATCTCCGTCTGACTTGTAACGTGATGTCTGCGTCTGACTTTTTTTTTTTTTTTTGTCAGTTTTTACTGCAACTTTTTCCCTGCAAACTCAATATACATTAATTATGTGCATATTAAATATACATTATTAATATATAACAATTTAGATTTTTTTTTTTTTTTTTTTACATTTTTTAAATTGTAAAAGTATAAAGATAACATAAAAAGTATAAAGCCTAAAAGCAATGTTTTAAGCGAAGTTTGTGTTGCTTATAGGTATACTCATGTCGTTTAGTTTTATGAAATCCGTTTTGAAATTTTTTTACATTTGGGGGTTATTGTGTTTTTATCTTTTTACATTTTTAATGTAGCCTACACGCTTGATGGCCAACCCATCGACTTGCAATCAGCTGCTAGATCTGAGACTGTTGCTGTAAAAATAATAAATACATGGAAAAATGCATTATGCCTGATTAATGTTCAGTTTTTCAAGCACCTCTCTTATATTTTACATTTAAAATATAAATTAGGATTCTAATATTATTTTATCATGTTTTCCTTTCTTTTTTAAAAAGAAAATGTTAACTTTTATTCAGCAATAATGTAAATTGATAAGATTTCTATATTTTGAATAATAATCTGCCAGTATTCATCAATCAATCCTGTAAAAATATCACAGAAAAATATTAAGCAGCACGACTTTTTCCGACGTTGACATTGAAGGATCATGCGTCAAAGAAGACTGGAGTAATGATGCTGAGAACTCAGCTTTGCATCTCCGAAATAATATAAGTATATTAAAATAGAAAACCATTATTGTAAATTGTAACAATATTATAATCAATATAACCAGACCCCGCCCTTCATATATAAATAATAAAACCTTATATAAATGATTCACCATTTTATTTGTTTGTTTATTTATTTATTTGTCGTGTCCTCGATCCTTATCGTTGCGTGAAATGAATCGTTAGTGGATGCGTGAAATGAAAAGAGAGCTAAACAACGACGCTGGCACTCGCTCACCAATAGATGGCATCCTTGGCCCATGTTTAATTCATTTTATCCGACAACAGAAATAAATGATTGGGTGCTTATACAAGTATGTAAATTAATAAATAGTTTCAGTAGCCACAAGAAGAAAAAAAAAACAGATAGTTAACAAAGAAGTCATGAATAGAAGTAAAAACTACTGGCAAGAATTCTAGCAGCTGCATTATGGACTAACTTTAACTTGTGTATTGAAGATGCAGGACAACCAGATATCGTTGAGAAAACCTAAGATAAGTTTTTTTTAAGCTTTATGATCAGTGGATTGTGTACCAAACAAGCAAAGATTAATTAAATAGGCTATATAAAGGTGTGCGATAGAGACAAAATGATATCTCTTATTTCTGGGATTTTTAGCCATAACCATAATCAGACTATAGGCTATTTTAGCTGAGTCTGTCTTTCTCTCTCTCTTTCCCCAAACAGCTGATGTGCAGCCATTACAATATTTCAGTTTGTTTTTTATGGCAAGGTGGTCAATTTCTTTTCGTTTCTTTAGTTAATTTAGAAATATTATGGGAACATTCTATGTTTGTTAAAATCAAGGTTTTTTTTTTTTAAAGAACAACCGAGCGGCCAGCCGCAGGAAGCGCAATGAGCATATGTTTGATCAATTTAGCCTTCTTCACAAATCAACACGACTTGCATAAAATATATTTATGGATGAGAAAAAGAAAAAAAACACGTCATGCATTTTACCATACTAATTTAAAAAAAAATTACCCTAGATAAATGTGGCGCTATTGATTTAAATAAATAAAAATAAAACAGAATGCGCATTTCGCGTCTCTGGCTTAAGAAGGAAGGCTTCACAAAAATGAACCGAGACTAAGCGAATAGTTGCCTCATAGGTGTTAAAAATGTCTATAAAATGCTTTAAATTACTGTCACGTTCACCGTCTGCTCCTGTCAGTTCCCGGACTACACTTCTCACAATCCTCCCTGCTAGTCACATGTTCACTCCACACCAATCACCTGTTGCCACATACAGCCATGCACACACTCCTCACTAATCACCACACCCAGCTGCAGCTCATTACCTGGACTATAAAAGACTCTCACTCACACCATCTGATCGCTGATAACTACTGTTACAATTCTAAGCCTGCCCGCCCGCCCGCCCGCCCGCCCTCCCTCCCTCCCTCCCTCCCTCCCTCGGTATACCGTCTTGTGAGTGATATCTGGCTGTCCCTAGCTGTTCCTGTTTGCTCCTGATTGACCCTGCCTGTACGACCACTCTCACTTTAATAAAAGCTGCAAATGGATCCCTGCCTGAGTCCACATTCGTTACAATTACTACTTTAATACGAAATAATTCAAATCGAAAACAAACTCTTATTAGCCTATGTAATCCGTAAAGAAGCATTTTTATCTAAAGGGCGTCCAGTTGAGTCAAGATCATCAAATTCATCTTTGTGACAATCAGAAAACACTAGTTTATTAACAAATAGCCTAATTCAAATATCCCCTTTTTAATTTTTTTTATTATTTTTTATTATTTATTTTTTTAATTCATTTGTTTCTTTTGGCCACTGTGCGAAAATTGTTTTCATTCAGTACAAATATCACACAGCAGCATTAGTGCCACGTTTTTTGAAACTGACTGATCAATTGCATGAGACAGTGGTTCGTATTAAATTGTTCTGATTTTTTTAACATGCATTCAGATATTCATGTTTATTTTTTGCTGCAAATATTAGAAAAAACGTCATTGATTCATCCTGGCGAATTGTCTCAAATTAAGAGCGTAAAAACACTTTTATTCTAGGCCTATATATTTTATCATAAATTGAAAGTAGGCACTTTGTAGTAACAAAGCTGCATGGGTGGCTTGCATGCTACAATAATGAATGGACTTGAAACGTTAAATATATTTCCAGCATTTATACCATAAATAACTTCTTTGTGAGACAGTGGCATAATACAGTGAAATAATGTTCTTTGGCCATATAAATACAGTTGTAATGTAAAATTTACCCGCTGGCGGTTTTAGGTATACTGCCCTACAAAGCAAAAAGGCAGTAACTGCATTTTTGGTCAAAAATTAGTTATTGTCATTTTCATGACATTCAAGGCATCCTTTGTTATGTGACAAAATCTTATCTGAAATGTGTGTCGTTTTGGAGAAAAATGGTAGTTGTTTGTACAGTAACTGCAAAAAGCCCTAGTGAAACAAAGCATAAGTACAGTAACATCCATTACTGTATTCTTGTTATGTTTTACCTAACAAAAAATAACCGTGTTGCTGCGCAGTGAAGTTACTGTTTCCATGGTGAACACACACAGCTGATTTCGCGGCATCCTCGCGAGTCGCGGGACGGTTTTTACATTTGCGATTTCACCCTTCTAACTTCACACACATTTTGTTTGAGATGGCACAAAGCCGAGGAAAGAAAATGGTCGAACTGGCGTTGAAAAGAAATACCCGGAGAATGGTAAGTAACAGTGACAGATTAAACATTAAGAGGCTCGGCTATCACAATATAAGCACTTCAGCTGCCAGGGCGGGACTTCCTCTCAGAGGTCCATTCAGATAGCATTATGCTAATTAACAGGCGATGTTTTAAATAGCTTTGCTTACCTGCGTTGTTGTCCAGCAGGAGAATATAACTGTCCATAAACACAGCTATCAGTGTAACGTGACAGGTGTTCAACTTAAAACGCACTCTCTTCACAGCCGCTGTTTGAAGACTATGTCCGCTGTTTAGAGCAGTTAGCGAGTTGTGAGCAAAACTGACATCTTTCTCTTTAGTAAGCATCCATGCTTTCAACAAAAAACAAACTTCCGCAGGTATTTACGCCCCCTCCCTCTCCCCCCTTAGCTCTCAGACTCAAACACATTGGTTCCTGTTCCTAAGCATTTATTTATTGCACGGCTTCTTCTTCTGAATATAAAATTATGTTTAATTTGGATTCCCCTAAATTATATTAAAATGTTGTCCCTCTGCATGACTGCAAGCTTCTATGTTTTATCCTATTATTGTAGGCCTAATGTAAATATGAAGCCAGGTTGCGTTTTTGTGTGTTGGCTTTATTTTATTTTCATTGAGGGTGCAAAATTATTAATTTATTATTGTGTTAGCCTAATTCATGCATTATTTTGTCATATATATATATATATATATATATATAATTCTGTAATCTATATATCTATTATTAAATGTATGTTTACTAATTTGAAATATCTGTCCCATGTATTCATTTCATTCAGTACTTTTAAACCTACTGAAACAGATACTGCACCGTATAAAATCAACTTGTTTATCTTAATTATCATCCTAAGAGTTTAAAAAAGCCTTAGAAACACTTAGACACAATTATTTTGTTTTGCTCTGTTGAATTGGAGTTTAACTTGCCTATATTGCTCCAAAGAAAGTTTTTTTGGAGTGCTTTAACATTAATGTGATTTGTAGGTATAGCAAATACTACATTACAGATACAGAAACACCCCAGACACACATTAATCTAATACTCACAATAATAATGTGGTCCTAAAATAAATGGTCCCCATTTGGACCTTGATACAGCTTAGCATGTGAGACTTTAAGCAGCCGTTTCAGCACCAGAAGCTTCCGGGTGGAAAATATTGACCTAAAATGGTCAAATTAGTTTGGGTTTGGTATATCCATGTTCAGGAAAACAAATGGTTCCAATTATTTCAAATACAGTGTATCTAAGACACCCATAGCCCAAGTTGTGGCAAAATAGTTTTTTGGAGAATCTGTAGTTACTGCCTTTTTTCTTGGTATGGTGTCACGTTTTTGGTAAGTAATACAAAGCAATAATACAGTAACTGCAAAATAGGGGTAAAATATCAAATTAAATATGAGGATTGATATGTACAAAGAATAAGCTAATATAAAGTAACATAACAGCAACATGTCCAATAATCTACCTACAACTACTTAGGCTGGATGACAGGATAACTTTTAAGTCATTTTTCTCAGTTCTGCACTCTGCGTAGTTACTGCCTTTTTGCTTTGTAGGGCAGTATACAGGTCCTTCTCAAAAAATTAGCATATTGTGAAAAAGTTCATTATTTTCCATAATGTAATGATAAAAATTAAACTTTCATATATTTTAGATTCATTGCACACCAACTGAAATATTTCAGGTCTTTTATTGTTTTAATACTGATGATTTTGGCATACAGCTCATGAAAACCCAAAATTCCTATCTCAAAAATTTGCATATTTTCATCCAACCAATAAAAGAAAAGTTTTTAATACAAAAAAAAAGTCAACCTTCAAATAATTATGTTCAGTTATGCACTCAATACTTGGTCGGGAATCCTTTTGCAGAAATGACTGCTTCAATGCGGCGTGGCATGGAGGCAATCAGCCTGTGGTACTGCTGAGGTGTTATGGAGGCCCAGGATGCTTCGATAGCGGCCTTAAGCTCATCCAGAGTGTTGGTCTTGCGTCTCTCAACTTTCTCTTCACAATATCCCACAGATTCTCTATGGGGTTCAGGTCAGGAGAGTTGGCAGGCCAATTGAGCACAGTAATACCATGGTCAGTAAACCATTTACCAGTGGTTTTGGCACTGTGAGCAGGTGCCAGGTCGTGCTGAAAAACGAAATCTTCATCTCCATAAAGCTTTTCAGCAGATGGAAGCATGAAGTGCTCCAAAATCTCCTGATAGCTAGCTGCATTGACCCTGCCCTTGATAAAACACAGTGGACCAACACCAGCAGCTGACATGGCACCCCAGACCATCACTGACTGTGGGTACTTGACACTGGACTTCAGGCATTTTGGCATTTCCTTCTCCCCAGTCTTCCTCCAGACTCTGGCACCTTGATTTCCGAATGACATGCAAATTGCTTTCATCCAAAAAAAGTACTTTGGACCACTGAGCAACAGTCCAGTTCTCTGTAGCCCAGGTCAGGCGCTTCTGCCGCTGTTTCTGGTTCAAAAGTGGCTTGACCTGGGGAATGCGGCACCTGTAGCCCATTTCCTGCACACGCCTGTGCACGGTGGCTCTGGATGTTTGTACTCCAGACTCAGTCCACTGCTTCCGCAGGTCCCCCAAGGTCTGGAATCGGTCCTTCTCCACAATCTTCCTCAGGGTCCGGTCACCTCTTCTCGTTGTGCAGTGTTTTTTGCCACACTTTTTCCTTCCCACAGACTTCCCACTGAGGTGCCTTGATACAGCACTCTGGGAACAGCCTATTCGTTCAGAAATTTCTTTCTGTGTCTTACCCTCTCGCTTGAGGGTGTCAATGATGGCCTTCTGGACAGCAGTCAGGTCGGCAGTCTTACCCATGATTGCGGTTTTGAGTAATGAACCAGGCTGGGAGTTTTTAAAAGCCTCAGGAATCTTTTGCAGGTGTTTAGAGTTAATTAGTTGATTCAGATGATTAGGTTAATAGCTCGTTTAGAGAACCTTTTCATGATATGCTAATTTTTTGAGATAGGAATTTTGGGTTTTCATGAGCTGTATGCCAAAATCATCAGTATTAAAACAATAAAGACCTGAAATATTTCAGTTGGTGTGCAATGAATCTAAAATATATGAAAGTTTAATTTTTATCATTACATTATGGAAAATAATGAACTTTTATCACAATATGCTAATTTTTTGAGAAGGACCTGTACAGCGACCTCTGGCGGTTCTAGTGTTAAAGCCAAAAAAGAAGAATTAAAAAAAAGAAAATGCATGTTTTTCTGTGATAACACATTAGGTGGCGATATGCACACAGAATGCAACTTTTAAAAAAAAACACAGGGGGAAGAGGAGGAAAATGTCCAAATTAAAATAGGATACTTTTTTATTGCAAATTGTACGTAACAAGACAAGGAACATAAGGCACATCCAATATAACTAATACAAATAATCAACATAATAATTATACTCACAACAATAAAGCAACACAATGAGGGAAAACAACAACGAGCAGGAATTAATACAAGTACAAAAAAGACATCTATTCTGTTCTAATTAAACTAGATTGCTTTAGTTACTCTTATAATGCTTTAGTCACTGTAAAATTACCATTTAGCAAGCTCTTCGGTGATAACTTTTTAAATCCTCCATTAATTTTAACATTTAATAAAGCAGGATTAAATAAATATGCCAATCCGAATCCAAACCGGAAACGTCCAAGGAAAAAATACGTAACTTCCTTAAACCGCCCTTGATGGTCAGTTGCAGGAATGGATGAAGGTTTCACGTAAGTATCTTCAGACATATTTTTGTAACGTTACACTATAAAAAAAAATTTTTTGAAATGTTTCAGTTAATTTTTTAGCTACCAGGGTCACGTAAGCCCACCTACTAAATCGTCGTCGTTGCTTAGGTTTAGAGAACTTAAAACAACTCTCCAGATGTTGCTTGAGAACCAACAAACAGCAATGTTATTTAAGGTTATTGTAATTATTAAATTAAAATGTCTAACGTTATCTACTTCTAGAAATTTCAAGCTAGACGGCCACCTACTGGTTCAGACCTTCATACTGAACTTCATTCATAATGTCTTGACAAGCATTTTGTTCTAGTTTTTTCGTTTAACATAAAAAAATGTTATGATTAAAAATGTCACATGTTGTCAGGTGTTGCAAATTATACACTGAAATTTTTGTTTGTGATAATGGAAAATGTTAATTCAGAAATGTAAATAATTATTCAAAGCAAGTTTGGAAACAGTAACGTTTATAGGATCTATAATTGTTATTGCAATGTTTTGAGACTGAATCTTGCTTTATCTGCAAATTCCAGGTTCTGGTGGCCAGACTAGTCCAAGTCAAAATATTAAGTGCGGTTAATAAGTTTTGTGCCTGTAAAGTGTACCAGATAAATGAGCACATATACTGAATAATTAGGCATGTTCTAAACCTAAAAAAAACACAGAACTGATAGTTTATTAAGTCAGGCAGGAGTTACACCAAACCATTTCGCAACCATAACAGACATGTTGACAGCTAAGTAGATCTACCTCACTACTATATAACCATGATGTTGGGTGCTTTGACTTGATTATTTTTTTTATAGACTTCCTGATGACATCAAACAATTGCTGGGGGGTTCCTAAGCCTCCTCAGTGAAAATCTTGAAAAAAATTTGTCAGAACAAACTGAAATTATTCTCCGCCTGGCAGAAAATATTATGGAATTTTTACTGCAATGTGTTGATTTGCCTCTTGAGTGTATTGACCAGGCAATCGAGAAAATATCCAGAGCTTGTGGTCTTTTACAAGCTAATATGAATGATGCAACTACACTATTTAGAATTCCAGTGCTATGTTCTGGTGAAAGGACGCTCAACTTTAACCCTCAGGGGTCTGAGGATTTTTGGGGCACTGGAGAAGTTTAGACATGTCCTGACATTTGTGCTTTTTTCAGTTGTTCATAAACATATTAATGGAAAAAGTGTCATTACACTGTATTCAGCACAAACTAGGCTACAATAATATGTGAGGAACATGTATGTACATGTTTGTGTTTTTGAAGGAATAACGTTTATGCGTGGTATTGAAAAAACAAAAAACTTAAGTCACTGAAATAAAGCCAAAATATATATTAAATCTTTGTTCACAAGACTTCTGGGTATTGGAGATTGTAGACTAGAGTTTTTGCTTCAAAATGAGGTAAACATTATGCTGCCTACTCCTTCATATAAAACAATAGAGAGATTTAAATTTTCTAAAACATCTTTGGTCAAGAAACACAGTATGCATGGAGGCGTGAATCATCATGAATAATGGGTGATTCTCACCTGAGAAGACAAAAGAAAACACATAATAATGACCTGAAATGACTTGCATAATAATGAGCTCTTTCAGACAGGTAGGCTGTGAAAAAACCTGTGAGACATTGATCATGTCTCAAGCTCATGGTGTATATCAAACATACAGAAAAAACAGCAACACTGTGAAATATTATTACAATTTAAAATAATGGTATTCTATTATATAATTTATAATATCATGTATTTCTGTGATGCAAAGTGTCTGAACAATTATGTTACCTCTATGGCATTTCATATAGGCTTTTAGCTTAAAAGCATGCACATTTGGAGAAATTGATGGATTCTCATATGTTTGTCATTTTCTATACAGAGGAGTATATTCAGGATTTATTGTCATTACTATGAACGCTGGATACTGTGTTTTCATATGGATACTGTGTTTTCATCATTCATACTTGCAGCCGGAGGGCGCTCTGTACACCTTTAGGGGCCGTTCACACAGAACGCGTTTTTCTATTCCAATGCGCTACTTTACCATTGTTTTTCTATGTAAACACGCGCTTGACGGACGTGCATGACCGTTACGCTTGCGTCTCGCGTCTTTTGCAGCGCCTCACACATGAGCGCCGCGTTTTTAAGACGCCGTGTCAAGTTAAAAGAATTTCAACTTTTACACAGCGCCGCTCATCAATGTCAGTTCCAAAACAGTGGACCAATCAGAGGAACTTGGAGGCGGGGCAAGCGTTGCGAGTTGGCATGACAACTGTTTTATATAATGGAAACATGGCGGAGGAGGCGCTCATTATTATCTTATTTTCTTTTTTTCCATGTCAAAACTTGTATCTGTCAATTCTGCTGTTTACCTATTTCTATTATTTCCGTTGTTGTCGTTATTGCCTCACGTCTCAAAAGCGCGTCTCAAGACACGTTTTTAGACGCAAAGACTCGTTCTGTGTGAACGGCCCCTTAGTCCACAAATGCCTGAGCACTAAAGAAGAATAGGCAATCCAGGAACTAACCGAATTAACAGTGGACAGAGATCGTTAACTATGGCTATTCAAAACACTTTTCAAGACAATAAATACATGATTGAGACGATGTATGCATGTACTGAATTTGCGTCTGAATAGCGCTGGCTCCGTGGGTGTGGCCACATTAGTGGGTAATGAGCTGAATCACGGACTTCTGACATGGCTCTCTTTTCGTACAGATCACATAAACACAGAATGTTTGTTTTTGATTTGACTTACACGATTTAACCCTTTCGCACGTAAGTTTCAAATATTCTGGCTGACCCCCCAGCGTGATTTTAAGGCGACCGTTATTTAGAACGTATCGCTTTATGGTTTCCATGGTGACGCGTCATTGCTTGTTACGTGACACACCGCAGCACTGTATGAATGATGATCTGCTTTCATTTAATTTTTCCTTTTTTATTCAAAATATTCACAAATTTGTTAACTATAGCATGAAATATCTAATATTCCAATTGTCAAATATGTGCAAGTGGATGTGTTTTGCTGTTTAAACACCTTTATAACGATCGCGTTAGTTGAGCCATATGTGCGATGGGCGCCGCCATGTTAGTTTGCACCGCGCAGAGAATCGGATCTGTTGGATTTACAACCCGTGAATTTATCCACTTCTCCCGAAATACATGAAAGTAAGTGTGCCGGTGAACTGGGGAAGAATAGAGTAAGCTTTTAAGTTACTTTCACAATGTGTGAATCTGATATGAATTAAACGAGTTGTCAAGTTATAATGGAAAGGGTTGTTATTTCCGCTTCTATAGACATCATTGTGTATTTTACAAACTCTAAATATATTGTTTTGTTAGTACTCATGTGTATTTAAATGTCTGAAACCTGAAATGAACATTATTTGGTTGAAAACACTGCATATATGTGATATATGAAAAGCGCTGCGCGCGTCCGTCTCTATTTTAGCGCCAGTTAAAGCGTGCACGCACATTTGAATTTGGCAGTTGATCACGTAATGCACTGAACGTTCTAATCACACCGGTGTGATCGTACGCGTCAAAGGGTTAAAACCTGACATTTCAAAGTTTTTCTCTTTATTCTCTGTCTTTTTTTTCTTTGATGTTTGTGAAATTGTGATTATACTTTGTATTAGTTCATATTATAAGTCCCACTGTAATGGTCCTTTTGGTTTCTCCCATTTCAACTGAGTAAATACATCTACACCTGTGACTCACTGCAGCTGCCATTAGAAGCTCTGAATTGCTATAGAAACAGAGTGTTCTATGAGTACTTAGGACTGCACAAAAGAACAAAAAATGCAATTTGTTAATCAGCAAAAATAGACTCGGCGCCGAAACGATCGCAGCACTGCTGCTTACGTGACGTTCCTGCTTTACGCTTACGCGCTGCTCCTGCTGCATGTGTGAATGCATCCGTGTTTAA